>PVLD010004690.1:47062-122195 GCA_004027595.1 Dinomys branickii | reverse complement strand
CAGCTGGGCATTGGACGAACTTACGATGCTTGGTACAAGGGCTTGAAATCTCCCCAGCCTGTTCTCACTGTGTCAGTTCAGGGTATGAACTGAGTTTAAAGATTAGTTCTAGAATAGAGTTGGAGGATTTTCTCGGGTCTGCTGTATAGAGTATATTGTTGTTTTTCAGACTCCTGGTCTGCTGCTTTTCATCTAATTTGTTGCTATGGGTTCATGCAAGGTTCATATGTGCAAGCTGTAAGGAGACCCTCTTGGTGATCACATTAATAGTGTGGGGTGAGTCCTGAAGACCGTGGATTCGTCCCATTGTTGCCAGGAACAGGCGGTACTTGCTCAAGCCACCGAGACTCAAGGTGCTCCCAGAGAGAGTTCAGGGTGGGAGCTGAGTTCTGGCAACCCAGCTTGTGCTTCCTGCCTGATGTTGGAGTGAGAAAGGCGTGGAGCCACGCGATCCACCTCCATCTGCATCTCCCTCCTGTTGCAGTGCTGGAGCCCCCGTCTACTCCTCGGCCGGATCTCTGGGAGCTGCCGCGGCTCACCACCGAGGTTCCCTGCTGCTCTCTGCTGGTAGCCGCTCACCCAGCAGAGAGGCAGGGGGCCACCGCCTCAAGGCGTGGTGGGCTATGTACTAGTTGTATTGATTTTCTCCAGGTGCTGATTAGGAAGGTTGCCTCAGGGTGGGGACTCTGCCCCAGTGGCTATTGCAACCTCTCATTAGGAGACTCTATTCCTAATCCTTCATTTACATGTAGTCATGGCCAATCAAGAGGCACTGTTCCTGATCCTTCATTTACATCTGGTGTGAGGCCAAGTGAGTTTCTGATAGGACAATTGTCCCAGTGCCATACCTACGTGAGGTGGAGCCAATACAGGATTTTGGATGCCCGTGTTTGTTCTTGGGCTATTGCGACCCTTCACCAACCTGCCCTTACTTTTTTTCCACCTTGAATAAACCTACACCCTCAGCTGCCTTTTATCTACGTCTTTGTTTGAGACACCAAGGACCTGGAAAAAACACCCCCAAAACCCCCTCTGCTCACAGTCCCAAATCTACTCTTCTAGCTTCTGTTTCATTTATTTTCCCACTCAAACTCTTCTCAATTAGAATGACTACAGGTTCTTTAACTATCAAAGTACATCATGTATTTCCTCCTTAACCTTTGCTAGCTCACCTACCTGCTACTTGAAATTCTGCCACATCTTTAAGGTGTAGCTTAGCTCAGGATTTTTACAATCCATGTAAAAATTAGTCACCAGTTTGGTGGTTTTTTTTTTTCCTTTAGATTTCCCAAGCATTTAGCCTGTACAAAGCATAAACTTTGGAACAAGATTAACTAGGTTTAAATCCTGCCTCCACAGTGTATTAGCTGTGTAAGCATAAGAAATTAGTTAACCTTTCTAGACTTCGGTTCTTTAACTGTAAAATAGGCATAACAATGGTATTTGTTTTATGGCAGTGTTGCAACAATAAGCAGAAATGCCAAACGACACCCAGGATTTACAGGCAGGTTTATTTACATCAACAGCACTGATTGGGATCATTCCCAGAATATCAGGCCCTCATCTCTGATGATCTAGGGCTTTTATATGATGCACAAGCAGGAGGTACAAAGGTGATACAGAACAGCCTGGAGGTTCTTCTGATTAGCTAGCAGGGTGAGATCATTGGTTATAGGGGTGGATTAATGATCATCAGTTTAGGAAGCTTGATACAATGGTACAACCATGCATCCTGCATGTTCGGTTATGCTCTTCTGGTTACAGGGGTCAAGAAAGTAATTACAGGGCTGGGAACATAGCTCAGTGGCATAGTGCCTGCCTGGCAAGCACAAGGTCCTGAGTTTGATTCCTGGTACCAAAAAAAAAAAAAAAAAAGAAGAAGAAGAAGAAGAAAGAAAATAATTACTAAGCTGTGAAGTAGTTACAGAGCTAGGCAGTTTCAAAAGAACAAAGTTTAAAAAAAATAGCGCTTAGGTCAGGGATGTAGCTCAGCTGCACAAGTGCCTGCTTGGCAAGTGCAAGGTCCTGAGTTCGATTCCTGATACAAAGAAAAAAAGAATAGTACAGTTTTTCCCTTTCAGTGTCAGGAAGATTAAATTACTCTCAAGGCTGGGGATATAGCTCAGTGGCACAGTGCCTGCCTTAGAAGTGCAAAGTCATGAGTTTGATTCTTAGTACCACCAAAAGAAATCTATTACTGTCATAAGACAAACAAAAGAGGCTTTTCTGTTTATTTGTTTGCTTATTTTTAGGCAGGGTCTCACTATTTAACCCACACTGGCCTTGAACTTACTCGTCATCTTTCTGCCTCAGCTTCCCAAGCGCTGGGAATACAAGTGTACAGCACTATGCCTGGCCCTTCTTTTTTAGATAGTCTGGCTGTGTTGCCTAGGCTGATCTGGGCTCTAGTGATCCTCCCATGTCATTCTTCCAGGTTCTGGAAATACAGGCTTGTGTCCCCATGTCACGTAAAGATCTTAAATGCTTTCATTTGGGATTCTACAGTAGGATAGAAGAAATAAAACTAGGTAGGAAGGAGACAAGGAAATCGAGATTTTAAAAATTGTACTTTTGAGACCCAGTATGGTGACACACACCTGTAACTCCAACACTTGGGAGACTGAGGCAGGAGGATTGCCATGAGCTCAAGGCCAGCTGGGACTACCTAGTAAGACCCTGTCTCAAAAAAAAAAATGTACTTTTGAGAAGAAATTCAGCTTCAGAACACAAGTCTACCTCTTTCTCTCTCTCTCTCTTTTCTCCCAAAACAGCAAAATGGGGCAAAGGAGCTACAAAAGGGACTGCCCATTTCCCCTTTTACTTACAAATAAAATCCATGTATGGGTATCCGTTAGACCACTATCTCACTATGGGTGGGCCATTCTCTCCTACTCAGTAGACAAGACTATAGATTACCAAATTCCACAGACTGCCACCACCTAGAACATATAAAAGACGTCCAAGCCCAGCTGCGCGAGGCCTCATTTCTCTGAGCACTCACACTCTGCTCTTGAGTGCATCCCACAGCTCTATCCAATAAACCTTCCCATGTCTCTTTTACTGATGTGTCCTGAAAATCATTTCTCTGTGACAAAAGTTGGTGAACTTTCAAATTTATTTTATTTGTTTTTCTTTTTTTTTTTTGAGATGGGGTCCAGGTTGGCCTTCAATTCAAAGCAATCCTCCTGACTCAGGCTCCTGCGTACTGGGATTACAGGCATGTGCCACCACACCTAGCTCTGCAAATTTATTTTAAAAGCATGGGTTTAGCCAGGCATGGTGGAGCACACCTGTAATCCTAGCACCTGTGAGGCTGATGCAGAAGGATCATTTGGAGTTTGAGACCAGCCTGAAGTTCAGGCTGGCCTTGAGCTCATGTTGTAGCCCAGACTGGCCTCAAACTTCCAATGATCCTCCTGCCTCAGCCTCCTGAGTGCTGGGATGACAGATGCGCGCCACTACACCCAGCTGAGACCGTCTCAAAAAGATAAAGAGTGGGCTAAATTCCTTATTTCAGCCTGTGGGACCCATAAACCCAACCCAGTGACAATAGTATTCTGTGGTGGCTAGGACTCAGCGTTCTCACTGCCAAAGTCCAGACATGATTCCCAGTCAGGAGGGCTGGGGATATAAGCTCAGAGGAACAAGTGCCTGCCTGGCAAGCGCAAGGTCCTGAGTTTGATTTCTGATACCTGCCCACAAAAAAACATGTTGCATTCGGATGAACCTCAGTGTCGCTGGAATGGCAGCTAGCCAGGATTGTAAACTCAGCACCAGTAATGAATTAAAGGACCTGAGTTTTAAAAAGGAAAACACTTTCTTTGTAAGGAGGCGAAAAAAGACAGAAAGCTGACCCAAAGAGGGGAAAGTGAGTCCTGAAGAGATGGATTCGCTTCAGGCCTTGTCCCTGGTCCTTTTTATTAGGATTAAGGACCCGCCTCCTGGGAACTTGTCACAATCTGATTGGCTTTTTTTTTTTTGGTACTGGGAATCAAACTCGGGGCTAAGGTACATCCCCGGCCCCTGATTGGCTTCTTGAGTCACAGGCCGCAAGACCCTAAACCAGGTACCCTTGCCCACCTGCACATTCCTTTAGATCGGTGTCTTAATTACTTTTCTCACTGCTAAAACCAAATACTTGACACCCCAAGTTAAAGGAGGAAAGGTCATTTGGCTCACAGTTTGTGGTGGTTTCAGTCTATAATCGGCTGACTCCCAGCAAGGGTGGCTCGGCAGAGGTGCATCACAGGGGGCGACAGTGCATAGCGCCCACAAGATAACAAGGATGGGAGGGGTGAGCCTCCTGTCCTTCTTATATTGTATCTAGGAGCGGGAGCAGGGTAGCATGAAACTTGTCAGGGGACTGGCGTATTAATCTGCACCCTTAATCGTAGCACTGCACCACGAATCAGTCACACACTCTGGGTCCAGCCATCTGTGAAAAAGCCCCACCTATGACTGCTCAAGCAGTCCCAGCCTTTCAGTGGACATGTACCTCTAAGCCATAGTAGTTGGCTTTGTCTGATTTCCTCCTGCCGCTTTGTCCTTATGAGGACCTTGTATCTGGGATTTATAGGTTGGTTAGGGGAAGCCTTATAGGCAAGGCCACCTAAAATTAGTCATTACAGAGCCAGGCATGGTGGCATATGCCTGTAATCGGTAAATTCTTGGGTTAATTGTGCTCCCTGGTGCTTTCTCGGTCCAGTTTCTCTCTCTTTCTCTATTTTTATCCTTTCTAAAAAAATTTTTTGTCTTTTTGACACAGGGTCTCGCTATGCAGTGCAGGTTGATCTTGAGCTCACTTTGTAGCCCAGGTTGGTCTCGAACTCACAATGATCCTCCCCAGTGCTGGGATTACGGGTGTGCGCCACCACACCCAGCTATTTTTATCCTCTTAATTGCTCAGATATAACTAGAGAAGCAAAAGCCACTTTTAGTAAGATTTTCTATTAGCCTCTTCAGTAAACCCTAATGGGGCCCTTTTAGTCTATTTTTTCAGTGCCTACAGACCCATCCCTACAATATAGGACACTTCATTACATAAAATGTAATAAATGCTCTGAAGAACCAAGCAGAGGTTGGTGGTGCATGTCTGTAATCCTAGCACTTGGGAGGCTGAGGCAGAAGAATGGCTGAGAGTTCAAGGCAGTTTGAACTACGGAGCAAGATTCTGCCTCCAGCAAAAGCAAACAAACAAACAAAATGTCCAAAATAAGAAATTTTATAAAAACAAAGTAAATTAGTGGTTGCCTAGGGCTTGAAGGGTTTCCTGGTAGGTAGTGATTACTAATGGATGTAGCATTTCCCTCCAGGGTGATGAAAATGTTTGAAACTTACATCATGGAGATGATTGCACAAGCCCAGGAACTTGTACACTTTAAGTTGCTGAATGTTATGGATGTGAATTAAATCTTAATGAAGGTTTTAATTTACTATTTTGTGTGGAGCCGGGCATGGTGGCTAATGCCTACAGGCACTCAGGAGGCTGAGACAGGAGGATTGTTGCAAATTCAAGGCCAGTCTGGGCTGCAAAGTGAGTTTAAGGCCAGCCTGAACTGTGGAGTGAGACCCCCTCTCAAAAAGACACACAAAAAATTTCTGTGTGGACATGTGACACACAAAATATTTAAAAATTTTAACTAAGGTAACTCACTAGAGGCCATGCTTTGTGGTGCATTCCTATAATCGCAGCACTTGGGAGCCCAAGGCAGGAGGATTGCTGTTTGAGGCTGGCTTTGACTACATAGTGAGTTCTTTTTTTTTTTTTTTTTTTGTCTTTTTGTAGAAATTTGTTTTTGGTACTGGAAATCTAACTCAGGACCTTGTGCTTGCCAGACAAACACCTGAGCCACTGAGCTTTTTTTTTTATCTTTTTGAGACAGGGTCTCACTGTGCAATTCAGCCTGGCTTGAACTCACTTTGTAGCCCAGGCTGGTCTCAAACACGGAATGGTCCTCCTACCTCAGCCTCCATAGTGCTGGGATTACAGGCAGGCACCACCACATCAGGCTGCATAGGGAGTTCAAGCCCAGCCTGAACTATGTAGTGAGACACTGTCTCAAAAACAAGCAAACAAAAATAGTAATAAAATAGCTCATTAAAAAAAATCCCTTCTTTTTCTATAGAGAATTAAAGGGACCTCAATAAATCATAACAAATTATATATACAATACATAAATTATATAAATCATATACCAATTATATATGTTATTGGTTTCTTTCTTCTTTTTCGGTGTTGTGGATCAAACTCAGGGCCTTATACACGCTAAGTATGTACTCTGTAGTTGGGTACCACAAATTCGCAATGGCTAATTTTGCATACTTCCCTAAGGGATAAATGGAGGCTTGGGATTATCAGTATCATCCAATTTTCTATTAACTCTTTAGGGATGAGCCATCCTTTTCCACCCACTAAGACTAAACTAAAACCACTAAGATTAAACTTTTTTTTGGTACCAGTAATTGAACTCAGGACCTTGCGTTTGCCAGGCAGGTGCTTGTGCCGCTAAGCTATATCCCTGGCCCAAGACCACGAAGATTAAAAACACTCCAAGGCGAGATGCTTCTTAGCATAAGATCATCTCTGCCCTCTTGAGTCGTCCTAAGTTATCCATGTCAACCTCTGAGTCTCCCCCCGACCTTGAATCTTCCGGTAGCCCTCCTATCACTGTATGCGCCCAATAAATAGTGCCTGGCCTTGAGTGCCTTTGTCTCTGCCCCTCCTGAGGTGGTGACCTCCTGGCCCCCCTTCGTGTGTTACTAAATTTGTCTCTGTTTTCTATTTTTTTTTTTTTTTTTTTTTTTTGCGGTACTGGGGATTGAACTCAGGACCTTGTGCTTGCCAGGCAGGCACTTATTCCCCTGAGCTATATCCCCAGCCCTCTGTTTTCTATTCATACTTTCTCTCTACCCCTTATATAGGCAATTGGGGATATGGCCAGGTCCCCAATATTCTATCACTGAGCTATTTTCACAGCCCCACAATATTTACAAATACATATGTGTATGTGTAAATAAGTATAAATATGTGTGCACGTGTATACATGTATATAATATCAAGTGTTTTATTCATGCACAAAGGGAAGCCAGTGACGAGGGTTAGTTTGCACTGTTCTTTGACATGTAGCATTACAGCTCAGAATCAGTTTCATGTGTATAATGTACAGACTGTAGTCAGGTATGGTGGTGTATGCCTAGTATTCCCACCACAGTGGGAGGCTGAGGCAGGAGGATAGCAAATTTAAACCCACCCTGGGCAATATAGGGAGACCCTGTCTCAAAACAAAAAAAATAAAAATAAAAAAGGGCTGGGCATGCAGTTCAGTGCAAGAAACAAGGAGTAACTCAAGAACATCTCAGGAAAGGAGGACTTCCAGGATGAAGCAGTAAGATTTCTCCCCGTTCTGATTTTGCTGAGTAAGAACTCCCAAAGATACAAAGCTTTCTCCATATCTGGTGATTTCATGGGCCACAAAGCTGATCTCACTCATTTCCTAAGAAAACTAGCACATCACCCTGGAGTCCCTGAAGAACTAACTCTCTCGTGCTTATAAACAGTTCAGATGGTTCACTAGCAGTAGTGGTGTCTGTTATTTTTTGCCTATCTCTTGCTAATAGACCTCAAGGGCTGTCGACTGCAGTCTAACTTTGGAGATGGTCTCATGGCTGACTTATTTCACCTACTACATGTTTGCCTAGTGCCTTGCTGACTGGGAGTGGGGCAGGAGCTAAACGTGTATACAGCTAAAGCTGCAGTTGCACAGCTGCGGAGATACGGCTAGGAGCCAGCTGCCCAGAGCCATCTGACAGCTCTAAGAGTAGATGATGGATTATACCTCCCCTGGAGTAGAGTTTGAAGTGTAAATTGAGCCGGTCTGGTGGCGCATACCTGTAATCCCAGCACTCGGAGGCTGAGGGAGGAGGATTGTTGAGGGCTCAGGACCAACCTGGGCTACAAAGTGAGCTCAGGGCCAGCCTGAACTGCATAGTGTGACCCGGTCTCAAAAAAAAAGACAAAAACAAATTTAAAAAAAGAAAGAAAAATAATGGAAAGAGTTTAGTAGGGGTTCTGTAGAAGACAGGGCAGCATGGCTATACACACTGCACCAAAATGGGAGAAAAGAGAAACAAAGAACAAAAGAGACCCGTTGCCCTCAGTTATATAAAGCTACAAGATGCAAATCCCTGCTACAGTATTTAGGTGAACTAGATTCACTGGAATAAACTCCACCTTTAAGATGCTGGGAAAGGGAAGTCAATGGAGGGAAGGGAAGGGAAGGGAAACTTAGCAAGACCATATGATGCCATAGTTGATTCTGTAGCAAAAATTCCTTTCTCAGGAAAGTAGCTTGGGTGTGTTTTAGGGTATCATGTACAGTATAAAGATAAGAGAAGCAAGGGTTTTTTGTTTTGTTTTGTTTTTGTCTTTTTGAGTTAGGGTCTTGCTATGTAGTTCAGGTTGGCCTTGAGCTCATTTTGTAGCCCAGGCTGGTCTTGAACTCACAACAATCCTCCTGCCTCAGTCTCCCAAGTGCTGAGATTACAGGTGTGCGCCACCACGCCCAGCTAGAAGCCAGGGTTGTTATCTTCATACTGTTTTCCTCCAGGAATAGGTGGAAAAATAAAAAGCCTAGAGACCAGGAGAACCAAAGTAGCAACAAAGACTTCTCTCCTTTCTGTGATCAGAGCGGGCTGGAACTTTGGAGTCAAAGGCTTAGGCTGGCACAGCAAAATGCCATAGACTGAGTGCCTTAAACAACAGAAATTTATTTCGCATAGTTCAAGGAATAAGAAGTCGAGGATAGGGGGCTGGGGATATAGCTCGGTGGAATAAGCGCCTGCCTAGCAAGTGCAGGGTCTTGAGTTCGATCCCCGGTACCGCCAAAAAAAAAAAAAAAAGAAGTCGAGGATAAGTACGACCTATTCAGTCCCCTTGTGCGGCTGCTTCTTGGCTTGCACGCTGCCGCCTTCTTACTCTGCCGCCTTCTTACTCTGTCCTCATGCAGTAGGAACAGAGACTCTGATTTCTCTACCTGTTAGTATGAGGACCCTAATCACATCAGGAGGAACCTACTCGCATGGCTCATCAAACCTGCTGACCTTCCTAAGGCCCCACCTCCAAATACCACCACTGTGGAGGGGAAGCCTTCTGCATATGAATTTTGAAAGGAATACAAACATTCAATCCATAACAAGGTCTCATAGGTCCAAGCAGGAGAAGATATCAAATACAAGAAGGCAACTTGAGCCGGGCGTGGTGGCGCACGCCTGTCATCCCAGCACTCGGGAGGCTGAGGCAGGAGGATCGTTGCGAGTTCGAGGCCAGCCTGGGCTCCAAAGTGAGCTCAAGGCCACCCTGAACTGCACAGCGGGACCCTGTCTTAAAAAGGCAAAAGAATGAAGGCAACTGGAAAAGGAAAAGAATAAGGATGAGCTAAAACTGAGCTGCTGCCAGCCCTCATTTGCGCTGCCTGCTGAGATTTAGAGAAGGAGGGGAGGTCACCCCGGGGCCTAGAATACAAGCATCGCAGCTTATTGATAATGACAGCAGCAGCCTAGAGCAACAAGATCTAAACACTGAGATAGATAATGAGCCTTCAAGGCTCATTTCCAGCCCTGAGGGGCTTGGTGACCTTGGATGACTTGCGTTCTCTCATCTAAAAAATGAGGATAATTTATTTATTTATTTTTTTTTTTTTTGCGGTACTGGGGATTGAACTCAGGACCTTGTGCTTGCCAGGCAAGCACTTATTCCACTGAGCTATATCCCCAGCCCTAAAAATGAGGATAATAATAACCGAACTAGCCAGGTGTGGCTCTGGTTGCCCGTCATCCCAGCACTCATGAGGATTATTGCAAATTTGAGACCAACCTGGGGTACACAGTGAGCTCCAGTCCAACCTGAACTATACGGCGGGACCCTGTCTCAAAAAGACAGCAACAACAACAAAATAATCATAATAATCCAGCTAACAAGGTTGTTGTAAACACTAAATAAGATATATTTACAAAAATACTTCATAAGGTTTGTGTGTGGCTCAGTAATACAGCACTTGCCTGGCATATGCGGATCCTTGGCTTCAACCCCCAGCACCACCAAAACAACAATAATGAAGTACTTTGTAAATTATACACAGTTTTCTTTTTTTTTTCTTTTTTTTTTTTTTCTTTTTTTCTCCGGGACCGGGGATCAAACTCAGGGCCTTAGTGCTTAGCGGCAAGCAGTTAGCCCACTGAGCTGTACCTCCAGCCCTATACACAGTTTTATAGGTTTATTTTGCTTAATGGTAGGATAATTCTGGACTACAGTAGCATTGCAGAGACAAAAATTAATAAGAAATATAGTGTCTGATCTCAAGAATCTTATGATCCTACAGAATTTTTTTGTTTATTTGCTTTTGTTTTTGCCTTGAAACACAGTCTCACTATGTAGCCCAGAATGGCCTTGAACTCACAGCAATCCTCCTGCCTCAGATCCTATGGAATAGACAAGGTTAAAAAACATGAAAAATCTTTAAGATAGCACGTGGCTACCCCTGTTGGGATGCAAGTTCTCTTCTTGTCCACGGACTGCAGTGAGTCAGGAATGCCTGTGGGTGTCTGGCTAGTTGAGCAAGCAGACATAAGGAAGTCTATTGGCTGGAAGGCATGCACCTCATTTGAGAGACCTCCTAGAGGAATAAGAAGCCAGGCATAATAGGATTTAGTAGGAGTCATTGCCTTGTCTTCAGGATGGAGTGTGGCTGTTGTTACTCAAATGAACATTGTCTGCAACTCTTAGCTGAAGACTCAGTAGCCATCAAAAGATGTCTTTTTTTTTTTTCCGTCTTTTTGAGACAGGGTCCTGCTATGCAGTTCAGGCTGACCTTGAGCTCACTTTGTAATGCAGGCTGGTCTCAAATTTGCAATGATCCTCCTGCTTCAGCCTCCAGAGTGCTGGGATTACAGGTGTGTGCCATCACCCCCAGCTTTGTCTTAGTTTTTTTGAGACATGGTTTTGCACAGGGGCCATGCTAATCTTCTATGTATCTTTCCGATTTTAGTATACATGCTGCCAAAATGAGCATGAGACATTGTCTTGCTATGTAGCCCAGGCTGGCCTCAAACTCATGGTAACCCTCCTGCCTCAGCCTCCCAAATGCTGGGATTTGGGACATGCACTACCATGCCCAGCTGCGATGGTAAATTTTTTGTGTCAATTTGGTTTTTTTTTTTTTTTTTTTTTGGTGGTACTGGGGATTGAACTCAGGACCTTGTGCTTGCCAGGCAGGCACTTATTCCACTGAGCTATATCCCCAGCTGTTTTTGTGTCAATTTGTGTGCACTAAGGGATGCCCAGATAGTTTGTAGAATATCATTCCTATAAGTGACTTATGAGGGTGTTTCTAGGTGAGATTAGCATTTGAATTAGTGGGCTGAAAAAGATCTGCTCTTGCCAACGTAGGTAGACACCATACAGTTGAGAGTACAAGTAGGGCCCAGTCACTGAGCTGCGCCGAGGATTCAGCTGCCTCCCCCTTGACCTCCTGCTTCCCTGTGATCCGTCCCCCTGCCCACCTTCTCCTATAGCTGCCTTCCTCAAGGTGTTTCTACCAAGGAAAAGGAATCGTATCAAATGTCACTATCCAGAACCTCCACTTTTTTAACTTTGCTGATACAAGTAAGAGTGATGACCCGCTTCCTGCCAGCACTGAGGATTATATCCATATAAGAATCCAACAGAGAAATGGCTGGAAGGCCCTCACCACTGTCCAAGGGATCACTGACGATTACGATAAAAAGAAACTGGTGAAGGCATTTAAGAAGAAATTTGCCTGCAACGACACTGTCATTGAACATCCAGAGTATGGAGAAGTAATCCAGCTCCAGGGTGACCAGCACAAGAACATCTGCCAGTTTCTGGTAGAGATCGGACTAGCTAAGGAAGATCAGCCGAAGGTTCATGGGTTTTAAGTGCTTGTGGCTCACAGAAGCTTAAGTGAGGATTTCCTTACAGGGAGAAGAACGCCCCTTCAGTCCCTTGTCACAAGTTTAAAAACCTCACAGCTTGTGTAATGCAACCTCTGTGGTCCACTTTCACTTGGACTAGTGTAAGTCCTCCACGCAATAAACTGAAAAGAACCATTAAAAAAAAAAAAGTACAGGGCTGGGGATATAGCTCAGTGGAATAAGCGCTTGCCTAGCAAGCGGAGGGTCCTGAGTTTGATCCCCAGTACCGCAAAAAAAAATAAATAAATAAAAATAAAAATTAAAAAAAGTACAAGTAGAACAAAAAGGCAGAGAAAGAGCTGAATTTTTTTTTTTTAGAGACAGGGTCTCGCTATGAAGTTCAGACTGACCTTGAGCTCACTTTGAAGCCCACAGCTGGTCCCACATTCATAACGATCCTCCTGCCTCAGCCTCCGAGTGCTGGGATTACAGACATGTGCCACCTCGCCCGGCAGAGCTGAATTTTTGAGCTGGGACATCCTCCTTATCCTGCCTTCAAACATTGGCATACCTGGATCTTAGGCCTTTCCTCAGGGATTGTAACTATATCTCCAGCTTTCCTAAGCCTCTAGCTTGCAGATAGCAGATGGTGCATAATCTCTACAGTCACTCACAGTACATCTGCATGTGTGTGTGTGTGTGTGTGTGTGTGTGTGCATCCTTTGTCCTATTGGTTCTTGCTCTCTGGAGAACTCTAATACATTTGCATGTATTCCTAAAGTTAAAAGACCCCATGCGCCATAGATCTTAGAGTAAGCGTTCAACAATTAATTCTTCAGCATCCAGAGGCAAAAAGAGAGCCTGACTAGAGACTTTGACAGGCTATATGCTAAGCAGCAAGTCTTCCAAGCAGGTAGTTCTTGCAATTTGCCTATACCCAGAAAAACTGCTGCTCCTGTGTTTTTCAAAGAAAGCTTTCTTGTGTTTTGCTTTGCCCCAGGGACCCAGTGGAGACACAGAATCCTTAACCTATCCCCTAGTGAATAAGGGAGTCCCTTATGCAATCCAAGAAAAATCAGGAATAGATGGTAGCTGGGGATGCCAAACAAACAAAAAAAATTAGCTTGTTCCTGGCTTTTTCCCACTGAAGATTCCCTGCAGTTGCTGGGTTGCTCGGGGAACCTGCAGCAGTAAATTTCAAGTGGTCTTGTGGTTTCCGTAGGCAACATTCTATCTACTCTGAAAACAAGAGGCAGGTGCTCTCTTTGCATCTTTGATACATGGTAATAAAAGTATTTATGGGGTAGGGAGAAAAGTGATTGTTTCTAATTTTGAATTCACTTTAAAGATGATGACTCAAAAAAAAAATAGAAGCTGAATCTCCTTTTGGTTTTTCTAAGGCAGAGAGGTTTTTATTTTCCTCTTATTGGGGAGAGATATCACTAGCAATCTAGCTAGTTACATGACAAATAAAAGAAATGAAAGTTTCCAGGTCTGGAAGCTTGCTACTTAAATGTCACCAAAGAGAAGAGGTGTAAACAGTGGCTCCTAATCTTTAGTGTCCATAATAATCACCTAGGGATCAATGAACAAAAACCTTAAAGAAAACCATGATACTCAGCTAAAGACTTTGCCCTAGTAATTCCAATTCAATAAATCCGAGTCAAGGCATAGTTTTAAGAGAAAAAAAAAGCAATCATAACTGGTTGTTACTGGCACACACTGATAATCTCAGGACTCTGGGAGGCTGAGGCAGGAGAACTGCAAGTTTGAGCCCTGCCTAGGCAATGTAGGGACTTAGTGAGATGCTGTTTCAAAATAAAACATTAAAAAAGTGATGGGGATGTAGCTCAGTGTGAAAGCCTGGGTTTTATCCTAATTCACACACACACACACACACACACACACACACACACACAGAGTTAAAAAGCAGCCTTATTTACTTTTTTGCACCACTGTCAAGAATCTGCAATGAAGCTAGGGTTATAGCTCAGCGGCACAAATGCCTGCCTGGCAAACGCAAGATCCTGAGTACTATTCCCAGTATCAAAAAAAAAAAGAATCTGTAAATGAATGAAGCCAGCGGTCATGGCACACATTTGTAATCCCAGCACTCAAAAGGCTGAGGCAGAAAGAGCACCACAAATTCAAGGCCAGCCTGGGCTACATAGTGAGTTCAAGGCCAGCCTGAACTGCATAATGACACCTTGTCTCAAAACACAAACAAAAAAAGAATCTGTGAACAATTTATTCCATCTCAGCTTTGGAGCCTACATGAAACTTGCTGAAATGACTAGAAGGATAGGAAGTTCATAAAAAGAAGGAGACTAAACTGGGCGTGATGGCACACACCTGTAATCCCAGCACTCAGGAGGCTGAGGCAGGAGGATCATCTCAAGTTTGAGACCATCCTGAACTACAAAGTGAGCTCAAGGTCAGCCTGAACTGCATAGTGAGACCCTGTCTCAAAAAGACAAAAAAAAAAAAAAAAGAAGATGAGAAAGAAAGAAAGAAAGAAGAAAGAAAGAAAAGAAGGAAGGAAGGAAGGAAGAAAGGAAGAAAGACAGACAGACAGACAGACAGACAGAAAGAAAGAAAGAAAGAAAGGAGACCAAAGCCTTGACTCTCCTTGGATGCTGGTCCTTTCACTGATAAACTCCTTTTCTATTCTCAGGATATCACCCACATCCACCAGACCCAAGATCCTTGGTCGGGTGGGGGTGGGGGCGGGGACATAGCTAGAGCTGCTATTGGCAGGATTTTACCAGTGTGTTCTTCCCATGGCCGCAGTATTGCCATGCTCTGGGCTGAAGACCCTAGAAATGGTGAAGGGGAGAAAATCCGAGGAATCAGTCCTTCTCCAAACCTGTGGAAGTGAATCAGGCTCCTGGTAATATGAATCTGCCTTGTTGTCCTTCACAGCACAGACTCTGCTCTAATTATAAGGTCACATTAGACAAAATTTCCCTTGGCTCTGGTTATGGGTTGATTGCTTTATCCATGTATCTAAAAAATAATCTGAGTCCCACTCTCCCCAAGATACTCTTTACTTATTGTCTACCTTTTTTTTAATCTGTTTTTTTTTTTTTTTTTTTTTTTTTTTTTGAGACAGGGTCTCCCTGTGCATCTCAGGCTGGCCTTGAGCTCACTTTGTAGCCCAGGCTGGTCTCAAACTTGAAAGGATCCTCCTGCCTCAGCCTCCCAAGTGCTGGGATTACAGGCATGCACCACCACGCCTGGCATATTGTCTACCTTTATAAACTTTTTATCACTGAAATTTCAAACACAGAAATGGAAAAAGAACAGTGCAGTGATCCCCTATTTTCCTATCACCCAAGTCAACTGACAAATTTTTTTGCCTCTCCACAAGACAAATTTCCATGAAAACAAACTGTTTGGCTCAGAACCAAGAAAAATACCTGGTTCACAGGCCTAAATTTACAAATTGTTGCTAAATTAATCCACTATGAGGAAAACACTGGAATGTTGTGCTAGATATTACAGAACACAGAAAATAAATAGGAACCAGCTCCTGCCCCCAGGAAGCTTATAATCTCGAGGGAAACTAATGCACCTACCTCACAGTGGGCAAGAAACACTTGCCACAGGAAAGGTCAGGTTGCCTGCTCTTAACAAGAAGAATCTTAGTATCTACTTACTGGGGGTACCGTTAGAACTCTATGTTGGTAGGCAGGTTACTTTTACCACTAAAAGAACAGGATTTTTGTTTGTTTGCTTTGTTTTGGTACCAGGAATCAAACTCAGGACCTCTTGCTTACCAGGCAAGTACTTGCGCCACTGAGCTATATCCCCAGCTTGTACCACTAGAAGAGAAGTACTTGTGTTCTCCTCATACCTTCCAGATGTGGAGCAGATGTGCTTTTCCAAAACACGGAGTTCAGATAAGAGATCAGAACAGAGAACTACTACAGATCAGACAAATGAGAACGCATTGGAGAGGAAATAGGCATTGCAGAGAAGTAGCCATATGAACAAACCTCTTCTGAAAGAACAGAACTAGCAGTTAGGTGCGTAGAGGGGATGGTGAACAACTGTGGATGCAGAGCTGCGTTCACAAATAATAAGAGAGACACTGATTCCAGAAGTCACTTCTTAGCCTACTTTGGGTGGGACAGGAAGGGTAAGATCACTGCAGAAATGAAATAGTAGAACCTGGAAGAAAAGTCAGACATGAGTGACCAAAAGTCTTCCTTTTTTTTTTTGGTTTTGGTAATCATTCTTTTTTTTTTTTTTGGTACCAGGAATCAAACTCAGGACCTCGCACTTGCCAGGCAGGCATTTATGCCACTGAGCTATATGCCCAGCCCTAGTATTGGTAATCAAACTTAGGACCCTGTGCTTGCGAAGCAGGCACTTGTGCCGCTGAGCTATATCCCAGGCCCAAAAAGTCTTTAAGCTATCCCTGGCTAAGAATGTTCACAAATCCCCCAGAAACTAAAGCATTATTAAAAAGAAAAAAAAAAAGGGCCAGCCGTGGTGGCACATACCTGTAATCCCACCACTTGGGAGGCTGAGGCAGGAGGACCGTTGCGAGTTCAAGACCAGCTTGCACTACAAAGTAAGCTCAAGGCCAGCCTGAACCACATAATGAGACCCTGTCTCAAAAAGACAACAACAAAAAATTATTATAAGAATTCCATTCTAAACCAGCACTTGTTTGTTGAAAATAATTTTGCTTAAGTTAACTTACTAGTAAGTTGTATGTCTCTCATTCCAAGTATAAATTTATTCTTGATAAATCCTAATCAAATATGCCCCTACCAAGGTTTATTTGTGTCACCGTTTGTTCCACGTTGTACTGAGACATGTATACATACAGATATAGGGTACAGGCAGAGTATGCATTATCTCAGAGGAAGGATAAATCTTTCCTTCAGCTGGTAGAATCAGGAAAGCTTTGTGGAGATGCCCATTAGAAATTGATGGGCAAAAGATGGATCTATATAGGAGACCAGGTGAGGATCCCTCTCCTCCTTCTCCTCCTTTTCCTCTTCTTTGTCTTTCTCTTCTTTCCCATCCTCCTCCTCTTCTTTCTTTTTCTTTTATTTCTTCTCCTTCTTCTCTTCCTCTCCCTCTTTTTCTGTCTCTCTGTCTCTCTTCTTTTGTTAGTTTGTTTGCAGTGCTGCAGAGGGAACTCTGGGCCTTGAGCATCCTAGGCCAGTGCTTTACCGCTGAGCTACGTTCCCAGATTTCTCAGTTCTATCTATCTTTTTGTTTGTTTGTTTGTTTGGCTGTTTGGTTTGTTTTTAATGCAAACTTTGTGCCACTTACAAATTTATAAATTGTGCCAGGTGAAATGTATACTGTGGTTTTGATGTCAGTCTCCACTCCTCTTACCTTAGAAACTTGTAATAACCAGGGTGGCTAGGGGATCAGTTTGTCTAGAGTTCCAGATCATCTGTATATCTGCTTTGGGCTTATTTCCAGTGGTGGTTTGTTTTGCAGTACTGGGGATTCAACCCAAGGCTCTCACACTGAGCTATGTCCTTTTTAATTTTGTGTTTTGAGGTAAGGTCTTGCCAAATTACCTAGGTAGGACTTGAACTTGTTATCCTCCTGCCTCAGCCTCCCTCAACATTGGGGTTATAGGTATGTGCCAGTGTGTGTGGCTACCACCTTCTTTGACAAGGATATTTTCATAGCTGAAGAACATGCATTAAATAAATAAAAGGGCTGGGTATAGCTCAGTACAGATGTAAATTCCATACCTTACTTTAGGGCTTACTGTTTATATTGTCTGGGTTTTAAAAATGCAGAATGCACATATCCACTATTGCAGTAACATACAGAATAATTTGACTATCCTAAAAGTTCTCTGTTTTACCTATTCATCCCTCTATTCCTTCCCAGCACAGTCAGTGCACTTTTTACTGCATGTTACAGTTTAGAGCTAGATGTCCCCTCAAAGCCTCATGTATATGCAAAGATGGGGTTTGGGAGAGGCGTTTGAGTCACAGGGATGCTATATATATATTCCCTGTGGATTAGCCCACTGATGAATTTAGAGTAAATGTTGTCTTAGGAAGTGGGTCTGGGTAGCAGAGGTGGGTAACTGGGGGCATGACCTTGACGGCCCTATCTCCCTTCCTGGCTACTCCCTGGCTCTCTGCTTCCTAGATGCCATGAGGTAGGCTGTTCCTTCACCAGGGCTCTGTGCCAGGCCACCCGGCCCTGGAGCCAGCAGGCTGTGGACTGAAATGTGAGCCAAGATAAAACTCTGCTTCTTTTAGTTGCAGGGTTGGGTAATTTATCTCCAAAACAAAAGAAGTAACTAAGGCACTGTCTCAGTAGTTTTGAGTTTTCCAGAATGTCTTACGGTTGGAATCATACAGTTTGTAATGTTTTCCTTTCGTGCTTCACAGTGCGTTTCCTTTTAATGTTAAATAATATTCCATTGTATGGATGTGCCACAGTACACTTATCCATTCACCCACCGAAGAACATCTTGGTTGCTTCCAGGTATGGAAAATTATAAATAAAGCTACTACAAACATCTATGTGCAAGGCTTGTGCGGACATAAGTTTTAAACTCATTCAAGCAAGTACAAAAGAATATGACCACTGAATCATATGGTAAGAGTGTGTTTTGTTCCTTCCAAGTAACTGGCCACTTTACACTCCTACAAGCAAGGAATGAGAGTTTCTTTTGATCCATATCCACACCAGCCCTTGTTTTTAATAAGAGTTTTGGATTTTTAACTAAATAACAGTTGTGCTATGATATCAGGTTTTTATTTTTATTTATTCATTTGTTTGTTTGTTTTGTCTTTTTGAGACAGGATCTCCCTATGCAGTTCAGGCTAGCCTTTAGCTCACTTTGTAGCCTAGGCTGGTCTCAAACTTGCAACGATCCTCCTGTCTCAGCCTCCTGAGTGCTGGGATTACAGGTGTGCACCACAACAGCCAGCTGTTTTATATTTTTGGTTTATATTTTAGTAATGAGATTATGTTATGTCTGTTCATCTGTATCTTGCTTTACATCGTGGAAATCCTTCCAAATCACCTGGTATAGATCTAACATAGTCTCTGCTATGGTTGCATAATATTTCATGGTATGAATAGTTCACAGTTTATCAAACATTTTCTGTGAATGGTTATTCTCCTTGCATCGAGTTTTTCCCCACAAACAATGCTGCAGTGTCCACGCTTGCTCTTACAACCTCGTACACTGGCACTTTTATTTCTGTTTGAAAGGAGGATCCAGTTGGAGGTTGGGAATACAAGCTCTGGATTCAGACTAAATGTGAAAGCCGGCCCTTTACTTACTATCTTGTCACCTGGGGTGAATCACCTGACCTCTCTGTACCGCGGGTTCTTCACTGCTCCCTATAAAACAGAATACTACTAACTCACAAGGTTGTTGAAAGAATTAAATGATAATATTTTATTGTGCATGGAGCAGAATCTGGCACAAAGTACATACTCAGTATTGTTATTGTTATGAGATAAATTCCTAGCTGTGGGCTTGCTTGATTGAAGGGAATGTGCATTTTAAGGTTTTTTTTTGTTTTTTTTTTGAGGCAGGGCCTCACTATTTTGTCCAGCTGGCCTCCAAACTCCTCAAACTTCTCCCACCTCAACCTTGCAAGTAGCTGGAACTACAGGGATGCACCACCATACCTGGCCTGGAATGAGACTATCTTCGAGGATGCTGGGCAATGCAGCAAAATGCTGACCAGTGAGGCTCAGATGCATGTGGCTTTTGGCTTGGCTTTGGAATCTTCACTCCTCCTTAAGCACACTGTTAACACTCACTACAGATCTACGTGATTACTTACAATTTTCATGCTTTTTAAAAGATTGGAAAGTCATGTACTATATAGCAAGGTTCTAAAAAACAGCAAGTCTCCCTGGATTTGGTACCTACCACTGTGTGTGGTGGGGGAGGATTTCAAAGAAAATTATCTCATGAATGAGATATTGAGGGTTTTGTTTGCGTGTGTGTTTGTAGACAGGGTCTGACTTTGCAGGTCAGGTTGGCCTTGACCCCACCATGGAACTCAGGTGTGCTGGGATTACAGGCATGCATCACCTCACCTGGCAGATACTGAGTGTTAAAAGAGGAAATGCAGGATTCTATGGGTTTATCCCAGGAGAATAATTCAAGTGGTTTCTTTCATCAGTAGATTTCTGGGCTACCTCTTTATACCATCATTTGATTTTTTTTTTTTTTTTTTTTTTTTGGTATCAGAAATCAAACCCAGGGCCTAGAGCGTCATAGGCAGGTGCTGTACCGCTGAGCTAAACTGCCAGTCTATACCATCATTTGAATTCCCAGATACAAATTCTTTTCAGCAAAACATTTCCTGAGCACTTACTAGTGTACCATATATGTGTCAACATCTGCAAGAGAATTCTAAGGTAAATCAAAAATGCGTGAATCATTTTTTATCAGTATAAATTTTTTTGGATATATATGCCTGAGCTAATAGAATCTACTTCGTATCAATGTCTTGACACTTTAGGCTCCCGGGATCTTATAGTATTCCTAATAGAATCTATCAGCAAAATTGGAATCCCTTGTTCAGTTTCAGAGTCCTGCAAGGCTCTGCCTGTTCACCAGCATTGGTCTGCACAAATTCTAACCCTCCTTAAAGAGCCAGCCCAGGCGCTGCTCCATCAAACGTTTCCCTACTTAAAGCCCGAGCCCGTCTTTTGCTCCTTCTCCCTGCCCTCACAGATCCCGCATTTATCCAGCTGTTAGCATATATTCTTGTCAATATCGCTTTTGTATGTCAAACTGGATGGACCTTTAAGGAAAATCGGGGCTCGCCACCCTCTATTGTATCCCCCTAAGAGGCGGTCACCCACAGCTTGCCGCCCGTCATGGAAACACATTGCACTCATAAATGTAAGGGACTGCCTCGTTAACCTTGGGTTCCTATTTCCCTCCCACTTTCAGCAGTCCGGTTTGTTCTTTGGGTGGAGAAGGAAGCTAGGTCGCTGGGTGAGCGGGAATGGCGTCAGCGTGAGGTCACGGTACATTGTCCCGAGTGCCATGGGGGAGCATCCATCACACCGCAGTGACAGGAACGCAGGATTCAGGGATAAAGTTGTAGGAAAGATACAGGCGAAGTAGTATGGGGGACGGAAAAAAGAACAAAGCGGGAAGCCTAGCGAGACGCAGCCTCACACCTCAGCTAAACCAGTGAGCCCGGGCTGAGAGTGCAAGTGCCGAGCTAGAGGCGGGGTAGAGGCCCGCCGGGTGGGGGCGGGACTTCCGTAAGCCATTTGCCTGAGTGGCAGGGGAACCGGAAGTGGAGGAGCTGCTGCTGGTGCTGGGGCCGGAGGAGGGACGGGCCAGAGCGGGGCCGCCGGGATTGAGGGAGCGACAGACGCGCCACCCGCCGACTCCGCAGCCGCTTGGGGCCCGCACGGACCCTCCACCTGAGTGAGTGCATCCAGGTTTGCGGGAACCCATAGCTTAGGGGTGGGGGCGGGCACGGGCGCCGAGGTGTTATTGTCAGAGGCCCGCGACCTCCCCTCCCCCACCAGAGCCGGCCCCTCCCCCGCGCCATCACCCCCGCCGGCCCTTGGGGGGCCGCGCGCGCGCTCCGGCGACCCGGCCTTGGCCCCGGCCGCCCGCCTTCCGCGGGAGCCTCTGACCCAGCGCCCCAACCCGCGCCTGTCGACTTTCCTCAGCCGCTGGCCGGTGCCTGCACCCCGCCTCTCGTGTAGAGGAGCAGCGCGGCGGGGCGCAGCGCCCTGCCCACCCTTGGACGAGGCCGCCCTGCACCCCAGCCCTCGAGGCCTGGCGTTCGCTGCTGGCGGCGCGTTTCCAGCCCCCAGGCTCTCTTTCCTCTGTGTCCCCAGGGGTGGAAAGCTCTAACCCTTCTCTGTCCGCCCGGCCCCTGTCGGATGCCGAACCGATTTACTCGAGTGCGTGTGCCCGTGTGCGCGTGTGTGCTAAGTGTAATCAATCACGTTTTCCCCTTCCTGCACTCTTTAGAAAACTTCTCCGTTGCCTTCTCTAATGTATTCCAAAGATCCAGGTCATGACTCAGAAGGGTTTCTTAGAAGATTATGCCGCCCAGCACCTCCTGTTAGAGGTGAGGCCTAGAGAGGCTGGTGATATGTTCAGAGTCAACCAGCTCCTTAGACCTGTCGGTGGCTAGATAGGTTCTCGGAGGTGGTTTGGTTTGGTTTGACCTGATCCCACTACCATGGACCAGATCAGAGCCTTGTGGTCTACAGGTTTGAGTCCGTTGTAAGATGACTCATTATTCTGCTTTCCATAGCTCCGGGGCCAGTGTTGCTTTTTATGATTTATGCAAACCTAAAGAAAATTCAATATGTAAAACTTTGGCCTCTTTATGATAGAGTCTGTCATGGAGAAAGAAGGAGCGCCTGGGCCCAAGACGTGATTTGATACAGTTTTAAGTTGCGGGGAGAGGTAAAGGCGTGGGGAATGAGGAAAGAGAAAGTGCAGATTGTCTTCGTTTTGGAGGTGCCTTGTGTATCTGAGTTCCTCTGGGCACATTGTTCTGACATAAAGGTTGCCTCCTTGTGGAGGAACTGGGAAGGAAATCATTGTGCATTAATTTGTTGGCCAGGACACTGGATAATAAATTATGGATGCTCTGGAACCTAGGGACCCACCCACCAGCCACTGAGGCAGGGTATTGTGGATGAGGCTTGTCTTCATCTTCATAATATGCTGTCAGCTCCCTCTGGAACAAGCTGAAGAGTCTCAGGTCCCAGTGGAAGTATTCTAAATCTTTTAATTCTTAGTTTAACTTTCTATAATTCTGTTGAAACTGGCTTTTGCACTATGCTGGTGTAAGTATCAGGAAACTCTGGTGTATTGTCAGAATCCAGGTTAAATAGAGAAGATAGAAAATGCAGGGACATTGTGCTTACTCTCTGTCTTCCACAGAACACATTTTTATGGACAACTAAAGGTTCTCTGTAATAGAGTTCTTGTGGTGAATTAACTTCTGTTCTTTCCACCTTTTAATTCCATTCTGCGGAGTTTTCTAACTGAGCTTCTTTTTTGTGAGCTCAGAAATCAATGACTTGCTGCATTCAGAGATTGTGATGAATCGGTAAGGTGAGATGGAAGTCAGATCCCTTCCTGTTGTTTGGTTATTTATTTGTGGTGGTAGGAACTGATCCCAGGACTGCCGTGTGTGAGGCAGGTAGGCTAGTACTCTGCTGCTGAGCTGTATCCCCAGATGCCCTCCCCCAAGTTCTGTGTTCTTATCCCTTTTCCTCTACCCTGCATCTTTTGTTCCCCTTCCCATTTGAAAAATCTCCCTACTTCGTATTATCTTTTATTTTGCTCATTTCTCATATTTGAGAAACCATGAGATATTTAAACGTGTGTGTCTAATTTATTTCGCTTAACATTATGGTCTCAAGGTACATTTATTTACATACAGATGTCTCGAGTTTATTCTTCTTTATGGCAGAGTAGTACTCCATTATGTATAAATACTACATTTTCTTTATCCGTTCATCTGGTGATAGACATACAGTTAGTTTTTCTTTCCTTCCTTCCTTCCTTCCTTCCTTCCTTCCTTCCTTCTTTGTCTTGTCTTTTTGAGACAGGGTCTCACTGTGCTGTTCAGGCTGGCCTTTTTTGTAGCACAGGGTGGTCTTGAACTTGCAGTGATCCTCTTGCCTCAGCCTCCCAAATGCTGGATTACAGGCATGTGCTATCACACCCAACCAGTCTGTGTCCAAAAGGTAGCTAATAAAAATTGTGCTGCTCTCAAGGGGTATGCATGTATTACTATAATGTGATGACTCTTTCAGAAGGGTACCTAGAAGAGTATAGCAGGGTCAAATGGAATTTGTAGTTTCAGTTATTTGAGGAATCTCCATACCGATCTCCATAGTGGTTGTACTAGTTTACATTCCCACCAACAATGTAGAAAGGTTCTTCCCTCTGCCTCTGTGCAGCCTTGTCAGAACTTGTTATTTGATTTTTTGATGATAGCCATTTCTTCTGGAGTAAGATGGAATCTTGATGATTTGGTTTGCATTTCTCTAGTGGCCAGAGATGTTGAGCATTTTTTCATGTACTTATTGACCATCTGTACTTCTCAGAAGTATGTTTCATTTCACTTGACCATTTTTGATTGCGTCTTTCATTTTGGGGGAAGGGTTCTTTTTTTGAGACGTGGTCTTGTTGGGCCAGTGGTGGTGAACCTATGGCACACTTAACTACAAGACATGCGGAGCCCTCTCTGTCGGCACACAAACCTCGTCACCCCAGCATTGTATAATAGTTGTTTTTCCTAAACTAGAACCTCAGTGTTTAACTGCAGTATTGGCACTTTGTGATAAATAGGTAAGTTTTGGCTTACAGTTTGAGTGCTTGGTCCCTGAAGGTTTTGTTAGGCAGTCCAGGCTGGCCTTGAGCTCACTTTGTAAACCAGGCTGGCCTCGAGATGGCAATACTCCTGCCTCAGCCTCCTGAGTGCTGGGATCATAGGTGGACACCCCCCCCCCAACTGGGGGTTCTCCTTTTTTTAGTTCTTTACATAGTCTAGCCCTTGGGGCATAAGACTAATTTTCTCATCAAGACAAATAAACATGGGTCTATCAGACTCACATTTATTCTTTAGAATATTTCTATTGATAAATTATTAATTTTAATTTCATGAGTTTCATTATATTGAACAGTGAGTACTTAACAGGAAAAACACCACAAACATAAAATACTGCATTTTTAGTGTTTACTGAGCGTTTATACAATGCATCAGAATTTTCAACATCAGCTGTTTTTTGGTGTATTATCTCAAAAAGAACAGCACAAATTTTTATATGAACTATAATGGAAACACCAATAACACTTTACAGAGAAAATAATTTTTACTTCAGTTATCATACCTAAAGCAGTCTGCATACATGACAGCAGCATATTCCATAAACACATCACTTATACTGATAGCACATGTATTTTGCTTTCCTGGCGTTTTTATAGGGACATACTTGACATCCCACTGGTTTTGTCGTTTGGTCAGGAGGTTCTTACTATATTCGGCAGTGTGTAGTTAATAGGAATATAAAATGCCAATAAAATACAGTACTAAATTCTTAGTATGTATTGTGTGTTTAGAGTAAACATCAAGGTTGGGGGTATAGCTCAGTGGCATAAGCGCTTGCCTGGCTAAGCGCAAGGTCCTGAGTTTGATCCCTGGTACCGGAAAAAAAAAAATCTTAGAGTAAACATCAACATTTTCACATCAGCTGTGTACTTGGTTACAAAGCCTAAAAGATAACATCAGAAATAAATTCCTGTATGAACTATGATGAAAATACCAATAGAAGTCTACCACAAAAATAAGCTTTGCTTGAACTGTCACACCCAAGGCAGTCTTTACACATGACAGTGTTCCATGTTGCATGTTCCATGCATATGTATGGCTTACACTGACAACATGTGCTTTCCTTTCCTATGTGACAGTCTTGTCACCTCTCTTCCTGTTTTGTCAGAAGCATCCTGCTATATTTTACAACATGCACTGAACAGGGAAATAAAATATCAATAAAATAAAATACCAAATATATAATAAGTGCTTAGACTAAACATCAACATTTTCACATCAGCTGTTTACTTACAAAACCTAAAAGATAACATCAAAAATAAAAACGTATGTGAACTACATTGTAAACAAACAAAAATCTATCACAGAAATAAGCTTTGCTTCAACTGTCACAGCCAAGGCAGTCTTCATACATGACAACTGCATGTTTCATACACAAGTATCACTTACACTGATAGCATGTCTCTTTTGTTTTCCTGTACTTTCTTTTGGGCACAGCTGACATCTTTTTTGTTTTTCTGTTGTCGTGGTAGGTCTGGGTGATGCTGTGCCTGCCTGTTTACCTGTCAGATCACCAGTGAGCGCCACAATTTTTTTCCGTAGTTCCCTGGACAGAAATACTTGGTGTTTTTTTCTCTGCTGTAAATGATCTCTTATGAGCTCCATTCCCAATCCTCTTAAGAAAATTTCTCCATGATATTTTGCACTTGTTATTTTCTTTGTAAACTATTAAACTATGCCACACATGCTTAGGATCGAGTAAAACACAACCATTGACCAATACTTTGTGTTCCAAGTGACATACTTGCTGCATAACTAATCAACAATATCTGTTCTACCTTCAGTTTTATTGAAAATTTCTATCTCAAGCTTCCTTTTTGTTGAGATTTCCCTATGTCTTGGTTACTTTTTTCTCGTTGCTGAAACGAAATAGCCAACACCCAAAATGAAGAAAGGAAAGGCTTATTTAGCTTACAGTTTGTGGAGGCTTTAGTCCATACTTGGCTGCTTAGAGGCAGACTAGCACATGGCAGAGGGCAAAGGGTTCATGGCAGCAGAGCACAGCAAAACCAACCAGCCAAAGGGAGGAATGTCCGCAAGCAGCCTCTTCTCTTCCCTTACATTGTAAACAGCCTACCCCCACCCAGGGGTCGTGAACCTCTCAAACAATATCCATGCCCTCCTCTTCCACAGGCTCAGGATATTTACAAAGTAAGCACACCAGCTTCCTGCTGAATCACTTATTAGTTGAACCTGCAGATTCCCCAAGTTGACACAATGTATCAACCATAACACCCTATCAGTATTTCTATCATAGTGAAATGTTGACAGCAGTATTAGTTTGTTTTTCTTTGTCATATAGGAGGCCAATGTTATATCTTTGTGAAATCCAAAGATTGTACTATACAATTCTCTGTTTTGAAATTGCAACATTTCATTTGGAATTTTTTGCTTTGTTCCTGTGTACAGTTCCTGCACTTGTCAGCTTGTGCTCTGTTACCAAATGTAACATGAATTGGAAACTGGTAAACCAGTTGTCAAATGTCACATTTTCATTAGTTTGGGAGATGGGAGCAACAAGACTGTTTACAACATCATGCAGTTTATTACTACACAAATAAGGATGTGATGGCTGAGTTCCAGGATAAATATCTAAATTCAAAACATAATACATCTTCAAATCTGCAAGGGCATACATTTTTATGCCATATTTTGACCCATCGCTTTTCCATAAGGCTTTTACATTCTTGTGATCGCCATGAAAAATCTGTGCTAAGTGTAGCAGACGTATGAATGCTTTCAGCTTAGCTAGTGAGGTGTCAAAAACATTTTTCAATATGGCTATTGGTGCGTACACAAGGTTTTACTTGCATTTGAGCCTTGGTGTATTTCACAGCGTCTTGTATTTGTCTGTTATAATTTCCAGTATTGAATGACAGTGCTGGCATTCTGTCCAAATTGTTTCACCCCTGCCAGGACCTCCCTGTATTTTCAGACCTAGTTCTCATATTGGATTGTTCCATTTGGTAACATGCCATCTTACATTTTGATAGTCAAATATGTACTAACATTGTTGTTTTCTTCGCCATCTGAATCCAGGAGGTCTGCATACCCTGTGTCTGTATCAGGTGATTTTTGTTCCATTGCAGTGTCACGGGAACTTTGGCCCACATGGCCTTTACCATCATCACCATCATCATCCACTCCCACCGCTCTTCTGTTATGAAAGCATGTATTTTACCATAGTGGATCATCATCATCATCCATGCATGAGTGAGCTGCTGATTCACTTTTTGTACAAATACAGATTTTTATTTATTCATTTTACTCCTATTTAATTTGCAGTAGATACAAACTCCAAGTTCCATCCATTTACCTACAAAACTCTCCAATTTATCCTTCTTTGTGGTTGAGTAGTACTCCATTATATAAAAAGATCACATTTTTTAAAACTATTCCTCAGTTTATGAGCATTTAGGTTGTTTCCAAGATCTAGCTATTATAAATTGTGTTGCCATAAGCATGGATGGTGTGGTATGATGTTATTATTTCATCTGGGAAGATACCCAGAAGGAGAATAGCTAGGTCAAATGGGACCTCCAATCCTAGTTTTCTGAGGAATCTCTGGATGGATTTCTATAGTGGTTGCACCAGTCTACATACCCACCAGCAGTGAAGAAGGGTTCTTTTTCTCCACAGCCCCTCCAGCATTTGTTATTGGTTGATTTCTTGATAGTAACCATTCTTTCTGGAGTAAGATGGAATCTCAGTATTGTTTTAATTTGCATCTCTTGAATGACCAATGAAGTTGAACATTTTTTCATATATTTACTGTTTATATTTCTGCATCTGAGAAGTGTGTATTCATCTCAGATACCCATTTTTGGATTGGGTCTTTAAATTTAGGGGATCTGGTTTGAGTTCTTTGTATGTTCTTCATAGTAATCCTTTGTCTGAAGAACAGTTTGGCAAACATTTTTTCCCCACATTGTAGGTTGTCTCTTCACTCTGTTGGTAGTTTCTTTTGCTGTGCAAAAGCTTTTTAATAAGATAAAATCCCAGTTGATACTTTGTGATAGTTCCTGTGCAATCAGAGTTTTATTCATAAAGGTTTTGCCTATACCAGTGTCGTGAAAGTTTCACCTATTTTATCTTC
Source organism: Dinomys branickii (assembly GCA_004027595.1). Lineage (NCBI taxonomy): Eukaryota > Metazoa > Chordata > Mammalia > Rodentia > Dinomyidae > Dinomys > Dinomys branickii. Next base: position 93,815 of record PVLD010004690.1, on the reverse strand, counting down.
CAGCATATTTAATGTTTCTGTTTTGGGGGGTGGGTTTTGGTATTGGGAATTGAACTCATCCTCATGCTTGCCAGGTAGGCACTGTGCTGCTGAGCTGCATACCTGGCTCTTAATGTTTCTGTTTTAATATTTACCTTTGATTCATTTCAGATTTAGTTTAGTGTGTGGTGAAAGGTACGGGTCCAATTTTAATCTTAGGCATGTGCAAAGCCAGTTTGTCTAGCACCATTTATTTATTATTTTATTTTATTTTTTGTCCTTTATTTGAGACAGGGTCTTGCTCTGCAATTCAGGTTGGCCTTGACTCACTTTGTAGCCCAGGCTAGTCTCAAAATCGCAATGATCCTCCTGCCTCAGCCTCCTGGATTACAGGCGTGTGCCACCACACCTGGCACTGGTTTTTGTCCATTTAGTATGAGGTTGGCTGTTGGTTTGTCATAGATGGCTTTTATCAGATTGACATAAAATCTATTCTAATTTTCTATACGATTTTTATTATGAATGGGTGCTGGACTTTGCCAAAAGCTTTTTCTGCCTGTATTGAGATGATCATATGGTTTTTGTCCGTGGCTTTGTTAATATGGTGCATTTCAGGCCAGGGACACAGCTCTGTGGCATAAGTACCTGCCTGGCAAGTGCAAGCTCCCGAGTTCGATTCCCAGTACCAAAAGAAAAATGGTGTATTACATTTATTGGCTTACATATGTTGAACCTCCCTGCATCCCTGGTGTGAATGCCTCTTGGTCATGCTGTATAATCTTGACGATTTGCTACATTCTGTTTACCAGTATCTTACTGAAAATTTTTTCATCTATGTTCACTAGGGAGATTGGCCTGTAGTTTTCTTTCTTAGTTGGGTCCTTCTCTGGTTTTGGTATCAGGGTAATGCTTGCTTTCAGGAATGAATTTGGGAATTCTGCTTCCTTTTCAATGTCATTAAAGAGTTTGAGAAGTAGTGGTTTAGGTCCTCTCTAAATTTTTTGTAGAATTCAGCAGTGTATCCTTCAGGGTCTGGGCTTTTGTTTGTTGGTAGGTTTTTAATTACATCTTCAATTTCATTGATATTGGTATATTTAGGTTTTTTGTTTTGTTTTTGGTCTTTTTTGGGGGGTTACCAGGAATCAAACTCAGGACCTTATGCTTGCCAGGCAGCCGCTTATGCCACTGAGGTATATCCCTAGCCCTTGGTTTTGAGACAAGGTTTCACTGTGCACTTTAGGCTGGCCTTGAAGTCTCTTTGTAGTGCAGGCTGGCCTCAGACTGGTAGCAATCCTACCTCAGTCTCCCAAGTGCTGGGATTACGGGCATGTGCCACCAGGCCTGGTTTAGAATACAAGTTTTCAAGCAGGTGTAGATGATCTTATGTATTTCTGTAGGGTGTGTTGTGATTTTACCTTTTTCATTCCTAACTGCATGGATTTGAATCTTTTCTTTTTTGGATAAGGTTGGGTAAGGGTATGTCGATTTTATTTAATCTGTCAAAGAACCAACTCTCTTCTGTCAGCGGTAGACAGCACATGTGGACAGAACCCTTATCCATGTGGATTTATCCCAGCAAGCCAGCAGTAGCTTTTTGGTGGGGTGGTGGATAATCTCACCAAGCGTGCACTTTCTGGTTGAGACCAGACTCATTTGGCCTGTAGCTGTCAGAGCACCTTCTACGGCTGCCAGGCTGGGAACCACTAGATGGAACCAACAGCTGCTCTGAGCTCTGAGCTCAGCTGGCCCCTCTCCAGGACGGCTCCTGGCCAGTCTTTCTCATCCATGGGACAACTGAGCCCTCAGCCCTCATCCCCAGTTAGTGCAGTCCTTCATGTCCACTGCTGCATCTCTCTGTGGAGGCCTCGGGTCGCCAGCAGTCACCACCTGCAGGTTTGAATCTCTCCTCTTGCCCAGTGAGTCCCGTCTCAGGGTGAAGGTGCCACCAGCTACCTCCTTTGTTCAAGTTTGCTTGTGACTCTCTCAGTGGGCTTCAGATTGTGCTTCACAGCCATCCAGGGAACCTACTTCCCTCCTGTCTTCCTCAAGTTGAGATATTCCAGCATCTGGATGGCAGCTCTCAGAAAGGCTCTTTCTCTGCTGCTTACCACTCTGCCATCTTGGTGCTCCCTTCGGATGTTTTGCTTTGAGGGTTTGTTTGTTTGTTTTTGTCTTTTTTCAAATGGGATTTCACTGTACAGCTCAGGCTGGCATTGGACTCCCAGCAATCCTCCTGCTCAGCTTCCTGAGTGCTAGGATTACAGGTATGCACCACCACACCTGGCTGTCTTCTGATGACCCAGCCTTCCTTCCTTCCTTCCTTCCTTTTATTTTATTTTATTGTATTGTATTGTATTTTATTTGTCTTTTTGAGAGAGGGTCTCACTATGCAGAGGCTTGGCCTTGAGTTTACTTTGTAGCCCAGGCTGGTCTCAAACTCACCATGATCCTCCAGCCGCAGTCTCTGGAATGCTAGGAATACAGGCATGAGCCACCATGCCTGGTGATGATTATTTTTAAAAATATTGATTGATTGATTGATTGATTGTACTGGGAATGGAACTCAGGACCTTGCACTTACCAGGCAGGTGCTGTGCCACTGAGCTGTATCCCTGGCCCCTGAAGATTCACTTTTGACCTCCTCCAAAAGCTGCAAATCTGGTTTTTCATATGCCATTGTACAGAATTGGTCTACTTCTATGAGAAAAATCAAAAGAAAACTTTAACAAATCCCGGAGTGGTGTGTCTGTTAAATCCTCAGTGAACTTGGGTAAGCACAAATAAAACAAAGGTACAGGGAGGATAGAATAGATAAAAATTCTCCTTTGCCACTTTTGTGCACATGCACACACCTTGCTGTTCTTCCTACCAAGTGAGTAAACACATTGATTTCTTCCTGTGTCCCTCAGGGAAAGGTACTGAAACACCCATAGCTACTATTATGTAAAGTACAAATTTACAGTAGAAAAGGGATGGGCCCATTAAACCCGGTTTTATGTACCTGGGGCTAGATGTTAGTCCTCTGCCTGAGGAATAGCTGGCAGAAAAAATTTTCCTGCATTCTTTTCACTGTTTCTTCATTCTGTTGGATGTTGCCTTTTACTGTATGGAAGCTTTTTTAATGTGCTATGATCGTATTTGTTGGTTATCAGTATTATTTCTTGTGCTGTTGGGATTCTGTTCCAAAAGTCCTTGTCTATGCCTATCTCCTGTGTCTTTGAGAATTTGACCTGTTTTATCTGCCAGCAGAGGCAGGGCGTGGTGGTGCACACCTGTACTCCCAGCACTTGGGAGGCTGAGGCAGGAGGATCTCTGTGAGTTGAAGGCCATCCTGGGCTACAAAGTGAGCTCAAGGCCAGCCTAAACTGCGTGGTGAGACCCTGTCTCAAAAAGACCAAAAAAAAAATTGCTTCTCAGCCTTTTGGCTAAGATCAAGTTTAGCATCTGTGGTCAGTTTATCTGCTAGCAGGTTATTTCTGTTCTAATAGTTCTTTGATCCATTTTGATTTTAGTAACTCTTGAGGTGATATGAGTCTATAGGTCTTAATTCAGCCATGTGCACGTGGATATCAATTTTCCCAGCACCATTTATTTAACTGGAGGCTATTTTTCTTTCAGTGTATGTTTTTGGCTACTTTGTCAAAGATTAAATGGCAGAATGTGTCTGGGGTTGTTCCTTGGGGCTGGACATGTAGCTCAATGGCATGAGCACCTGCCTTCAGTTGTTCCTACTTACTCTGTTTGATTCATTGATCCATATGTCTGTTTTGTGCCAATACCGTGCTCTTTTATCACTATAGCTTTGTAATATAATCTTCAATCTGGGGTTGTGATGCCTCCTACTTTACTATTTTTACCCAAAATCACTTCTGCTAGGCTGAGTCTCCTGTGGTTTCACATGAAATTTTGGATTGTTTCCTCTAGATCTGTGAAGAGAGCTATTGGTATTTCTATTGGGATTGTGTTCAATCTGTATATCAGTTTTGGAATTATGGCCATTTGCAATCACTGAAATTTTTTTTTTCTTTTTTTAGGTACTGGTCATCAAACTCGGGACCCTGTGCTTGCCAGGCAGGCACTTGTGCCACTGAGCTATACCCAGCCCCTCACTCCGATTTTTATGATCTGCCACAGGCTTCTTTCTGGATAACCTCTGATTATCACCCCTTAGCCCAGGGCCTTATTGAGCTAATTCTCAGCCCTTTTAAAATTTATTTTGAAATATGGTTTTGGTAAATTGCCCATGCTGGCCTCAAATCTGTAATCCTCTGTCTCAGTCTCTCAGAGTGCTGGCATTACAGGTGTGTGCCCCTACACCCAGTACGGTTGTCATTTTTTGGTGTAAAAAGTATAACAGTTTCTCTGACTCCCAAGTTTGAATCCCCTAAGTGTATAGCCCTTTATGCTGTGTGTTTCAGGTCTGCTTCTAGTAGATGACCTCGATCAATGGCTCAGGTATCTGGAGTTTGAAAGTATTGCCAAAGCTACAGACATAAAACTATGAGTGCTACTTAGTATTACAAGAAAGTTGATTTGGTTGGGCAAGGTGGCACACATCTGTAATCCCAGCACGCGAGAGGCAGAAGGACTGTTGCAAGTTTGAGACTACCCCGGGCTACAAAGTGAGCTCAAGGCCAGCCTGAACTACATAGCAAGACCCTGTCTCAAAAAGACCAAAAAACAAAAAAACTTGATTTAGCAAAGTAATTCAAAATCCAAGTGTCTAAAGGTACAGAGAAACAAATTTTAGCTCAGATACTTTGTCCTCAGGGAGAAAGGATGACCTTGTATTCACTCAGGAGTTGTGGGACGATGACACTACCCGGTTGGGAATAATTTTTAGTCCTTTACAGTTATAACTACTTTTTAGTTTTAAACAAGTGACATATTCTTCAGTTTTTCTGTCTAGATATCTTTTTCATTTTGTCAGTAAAGATTCCAATGGAAAGTGTTTTGCTTAGCATTGGATGCCACTGTTTGTGTAGTAATAATAAATAGGTGAAACTGCTTGGTAAATTTGGGTTTTTGACTTCCATACAGTGTTTCCTGTGTAGAACATAACATCCTTTGCTTAAGAGTAATAGTTTTTTTTTTTTTTTGAGACAAGGTCTCACTATGCAGTTCAGGCTGGTCTTGAACTTACTATGTAGCCCAGGATGAACTTGCAGTGATCCTCCTGCCTCAGCCTCCCGAGTGCTGGGATTACAGGTGTGCACCACCATGCCCTGGTTAATCTGAATTTTTTTGGGAGTAGACATTATGTCACAAGTGGAAAATTCTACACCTGACTTTATAAATATGGTAGGTCACAGTCAAAACACAGAAACTAAAAATGTTGTATAAGATTACTTTCAGACAATGTATATAAGGTCCATCTAAAACTTAAGTGAATTTTCATGTTTTTATTTCGTTCTCATCCCCAAGATAACTCATATATGAAAGTATTCCAAATTTGAAAATACCCAAAATGTTTCTGAGCCAGGCAGAGTGGCACATGCCTACAGTTCCAGCTATTTGGAAGACTGAAGCAAGAAAATAAAAAATTCAGGACCCGTCTGGGCAACTTAAGGAGACTCAGTTTCAAAGTGAAAATGAAAAGCTCAGTGGTAGACTGCCCCTGGGTTCAATCTTCAGTACCACAAAAATATGGGCTGGAGGTACAGCTCAGTGGGCTAAGTGCTTGCCGCTGAGCACTAGGGCCCTGAGTTCGATCCCCAGTACCACAAAAATAAAAACATACATACATACCAATAATAAAAGTTCTGATTCTAAACATATCTAAGGAGTATTCAACCTGTAAATCACTGTTCAGTATGATTTAAATAACAAAGCTTCTGGCATAGCATATTGTGAATATTTTTTGTTTGTGGGGGGGTTGTCTTTTTTTTTTAAGATAAGAGTATCTCTGTGCAGTTCAGGCTGGCCCCCAGGCTGATCTCGAACTCACAGTAATCCTCCTGCCTCAGCCTCCCCAGTGCTGGGATTACACATATGTGCCACCACGCCCAGCTCTGTTTTATTTTTGAGACAGGTTCTCCCTTTGTAGTTTCGGTTGGCCTTGAACTCACTATCTAGCTCAGGTTGCCCTCAAATGCTATGATCCTCTGGAGCACTGAATTACAAGCATGCACCGTCATGCCCTGCCTGAATAGTTAGTTCCTTTTTTTTTTTTTTTTTTTGGTGTCCTGAGTCAAACTAGGGCCTTGGCATTGCCAGGCACAAACTATGCCACTGAGCTACATCTCTGGCTTGATAGTTCTTAATAAACTTTAAAAAAATTTTTTTTGTCTTTTTGAAACGGGGTCTTATAGTTCAGTAGTTCAGACTGGCCTTGAGCTCACTTTGTAGCCCAGGCTAGTCTCGAGCTCACTTTGTAGCCCAGGCTGGTCTCAAACTCGTAATGATCCTCCTGCCTCAGACTCCCCATTGCTAGGATTACAGGTGTGTGCCTATTAGATTACCTGTTGAAATTTTGAAAGCCCACATCTGTAAATTGTATCATAGATTTAAAGAGCTGTTAAAGTTTACATGGACCTTTCGTCTTGAAAATCTACGGGCCCTTGGGATGCATAACATTCATTGGAATGTAAGGAAGAACTCAACTTTTTTAACATTTTTAAATGCAAATACGGAAAAAGATAAACTTTATTAATAATATATACATTAACAATCCCCATAATTTATACACAAGTATATGTATATTGAGGTACGTTTCAAAAAGATTCTGAAACGTTCAAAAATGTTTCAGCCCTAGATCACCCTTCCCTCATATTTATGCTCCCTTTATGCCTTCTTATGACATACTTATCTAGCCTGTGCTTGTGTCTCTTGAGAAAAGTCTACCTCATGAGACATGATTTCAGTTTATAGTCACATTTATTGTATATGTATTTATATTGTAGTTATATTTACATTAGAAATTTACTACCTGGGCATGGTGGCTGTGCCTGTGATCCCAGCACTCAGGAGGCTGAGCAAGAGTGTTGCCATGAGCTACGCGCTGGCCTGAACTACATAGCAAGACCCTGTCTCAAAAAAAAAAAAGCTTACCTCACTGTTACTTCTAGCACTTAGGCTGCACAGGCAGGAAGATCACAAGTTTGAAGTCAGCGTAGTCTACATAGTGAGACCCTGGTCTCAAAAAGAATAAAAAAGCCGATAGATTCTTCTTGATTTATGTGAAAGAATGGAACTTCTCCAGTGGAGGGTAGGGGTGGAACCCAGGATCTGGCACATACTAGGCAAGTGCTCCTCCACGAGCTACACCCCAGTCCCAAATGTACCACGCCCCCACCCAAGTACTAAGGTGTCAACTGAAGCCTTGGGTATGCTAGGCAAACACTTCAGCACTGAGCTGTCTCCAGCCTTTTAAAAAGTTTTATTTCTGAGACAAGACTTTAATTGCCCAGTGGGACCGCCTTTGGAAGAAGCCAGGATTAGAGGCATATACCAGCATGCCCAGCTGCAAAATAGCTTTTGTATAGGAGGTACAGAACAGTGGTGGTGAACCTTTGTGAGCCCAAGTACATGAACTGCAACTCAGAATGCACTTGCTTACTGCAGAGTGCCAGCACTGCCTGTGTGTGCTGCTATTTGATGCTCAGCTCCTGCTGGCTTGGCTGCTGTGCTGACAGAGAGGACTCTGCATGCCTGCCGTGGCACACATGGGTTTACTACCACAGATGAAGAATAGTTTGAGTTTGCCAGGCATGGTGACACACACCTGTAGTCTCAGCACTTAAGAGACTGAGACAGGAGTTATTGCCGCAAGTTCAAGGCCAGCTAGAACTACACACCAAGACCCTGTCTTAAAAAATAAATAAATAAAAAGTTTTATTGGGTTTAAAAACAAAAGCAAAACCTTCAAATCTGAAAATTCATATATGGTAAAGTTTTAACTCAAGTTGCTTTCCTTTTTCCTTTGTGCTTCTTTTCTTGTGCCTTTCTTAGGTGATGAAAACCCAAACAAATACCGTAGTCTGATTGGAGCTGTACAGGTTCATCTTGCAGTTTTTAACTCTCACATTTTACATCGATGTTGCATGTCTCCTGGGTGAAAGGATTAGGTATAAGGCCCCTTTCAGGGAGTCAGCATGAATTGATTTCTGATCAGCAGGCCAGATGTGACTTTATTGGGATCAGACAAACCTAATTTCAGGTCACAGTCAGTGCACAAATTACCTAAATTTTCTAGCCTTTGTTTTCCTCATTTTGTAGTACTTTTGTGAGAGTTGGAATGGTTATTATAAAACATCTAGGGGGCTGGAGATACAGCTCAGTGGCATAGCACCTGCCTCACAAGTGCAAGGTCCTGAGTTCAATTCCCAGTACCACAATCATCAATAAAGACATCTAGCATATATAATCCTGTATGGCCTAGGATACAGGTGTAATTAATAGCTCCAATCTCTTACAGCTGTTATCTCGTACAGCTATTTTCTGATAGTGGCCAGTTGTAGTAATCCAAATGTGCACGCCCCAGATGTCGTGTACTTTGCATTTCAGTCAGATGGGGTATCTAGCCCTCACCCTGGTTGGGCGTTGTTTGTTTAGATCTAGCATTGAGGTAGTTTATATAACTAGTGCTAATCTTGTTTGCTTTTGTAATTTATTTTTCCCAAGAAGATATGCTTTTGTGTTTAGTAGAGTATGTGTTTAGTACTTTGGGATTCTAAAATCCATTACCTTTGGGTGGGCTTCTATTATAGCTCAGCAGTAGAGCACTGACAAAGCATTCATGGGGCCCTGGGTTTCACCCCCAGCACTGTAAAAATCCCTGTAAAACTACTACATGGCCCTGTTGTATGTACTCATTATGTGTGTGTGTAATATATACATCATACTATGCATATCCTTGTGTATGTATGTATATTTATGGAATAAATATAAATCAGTCTTCTTTCACGGAAAAAGGCTAGCTGTGTTTGAGGCTGGGAAAGAAAAGGAAAAAGATTGCTCATATAGAGGATAGCCTTGGAATAGAAGCCACAAGATCTTAGAATTTTCTTTTTTTTTTTTTTTTGGCGGTACCAGGGATCGAACTCAGTACCCTGCGCTTGCTAGGCAGGCGCTTATTCCACTGAGCTATATCCCCAGCCCCAGATCTTAGGATTTTCTATTTCTCATTATCCTTTTTATTTAGAATCTAATTCTTTACAACTAGATGAAACTCATTTGGTTTCCTATTTGTCTTTCTAGAGAATTAACATTTCTCATTTTTCTGGATTTTACTTATTCCTTTTCTGCTGTCCAGTGCCATATTTGAGCTCATCATCACTAAAATTTTTTTAGTGAAGACCTGTAAAAAATAGTGAGCATTTGTCAAAACCTAGTACCTGCCAGGTGTGGTGGTGCATGCCTGTAATAAAACCTGCAGCTATTTTTTAGTATGCAAATTTATACTGCATTTATGTGATACTTAATAACTAATGGATATTTATCATTAATTTACTCATTCTTTAGTGGGTAACTAAAAGGCTATAATGTAGACTTCATGGTACTGTGTCCAACTCTTGACAGCATTTGGTATTTACTGTTCTATGTAATCATGGAAAGCTTACATAGGTGTAAAGTGTATACCACTCAGAGCAGATTTTTTTTAAAGGTAGTGCACTATTTCTAAGTAATACTCAAACTTGTCTGGAAAATTAGTGATACTGTATTTATGGCATTTAAGAAGTTGTGTCCTGGAATTCATCTCTGTTAAAAATAAACCTGTTTCCTTTCTAGAAAAAAAACCAGTGAAACAAATTATTATTTATAATTTGATGAGTAATTTTTAAATAAGTAGTAGCAAACATTTCTGTTAAGAAATGAAACATGACATAGACATTTTTCCTCAGGTGTAGAATGAGCCAAGGAGATTCGAACCCAGCAGCTATTCCACATGCAGCAGAGGATGTCCAAGGAGATGACAGGTGGATGTCTCAGGTGAGAAGCATATATTCATGTGGGATGTGTCCTTTCATTTTTTAAAGATCTTTTACCAGAATTGGAAAGGACAGTTTTAATAGTCAACAAACATTTATTGCTGTACATGTAAATTTAAAAATCTGATGTTAGAGATGTCAACTTGATCACCTGTCTGGAGCTGAGGAATATTTTGACAGCATTATAATTATCTTCTGGTAATCTTTAAAGATAGCAATGTCTTTATAGGTTTTCTTTTTGTTTTGTTTTTTGGCTTTTTTTTTTTTTTTTTTTTTTTTTTTTTTTTTTTTTTTTTTTTTTTTTTTTTTTTTTTTTTTTTTTTTTTTTTTTGCAGTACTGGGGATCGAACTCAGGACCCTGCGCTTGCTAGGCGAGCGCTTATTCCACTGAGCTATATCCCCAGCCCAGTTTTTTGGCTTTTTGAAACAGGGTTTCACTGTGTAGTTTAGTCTAGCTTTGAACTATGTAGCCCAGGTTGGCTTTGAACTCCCAACAATCCTGCCTCAGCCTCCTGAGTGCTGGGGTTACCAGGCATGCACCAGCACACCTGGCATAATTTTTTTTTTTAACTTCATAATTTCAAAATTACACAGGTGTTAGAAAACTTGAGGAAGAATCCCTTATATTTTTAGACTTACCAGTTATTAAAATTTGCCACATCTGAGCCATATGAGGTAAGTTAGGTCCATCATCGTTCTTTTTTTTTTTTTTTCAGATAGGGTCTCGCTATGTAGTTCAGGCTGGCCTTGAACTCACTGTGTACCGTAGGATGGCCTCAATCATGGGATCCTCCTGCCTCAGCCTCCTGAGTGCTAGGATTACAGGCATGCACCACCATGCCCAGACCATAGTCATTCTTTATCCCTCCCTGGAAGGTTCAGCATGTTTTATTTTTTGTTGTTGTCTTTTTGAGGCAGGGTTTTGCTATGTACTTCAGGCTAGCCTTGAGCTCATTTGGTAGTTAAGGCTGGCCTTGAATTCACTAACAGTGATCCTCCTGTCACAGTCTCCTGAGTCCTGAGATTACAGGTGTGCACCTCCACACCTGGCTCTCGGCATGTTTTTTTAAGAGCAAGGACTTTTCACATAACTGAAAAATGGTTATTAAAGTCAGGAAGCTGGGTGTGTTGGTGTACACCTGTAATCCCAGCACTTAAGAGGCTGAGGCATGAGGATTGTTGGGAGTTCGAGACCAGTGTGGGCTACAAAGTGAGTTCAAGGCTAGCCTGAACTACATAGTGAGATCCTATCTCAAAAAGCCAAAAAAAATTTAAAAATGTAAAACTTGCATGAAAAGGATGGACTGCATTAATGTCATATGCCCAGGCTTTGTTTTATAAATACTTTTTAAATTTTTTGTCTTTTTGAGACACAGTACTTAAAACTGGCCTTAAATTCAACTACGTTGCCCAAGCTGGTCTCAAACTCAGCAGTCCCCCTGCCTCAGCCTCCTAAGTGCTGGGATTACAGGCATGCACTGTTCTCTAATGAAAAGAACCAGGAGTCCTTGGAAAAGTGGTTGATTTTGCAAGTGGAGGAAGGAAAATAAAAGATGAACCTGGAAGCCAGGCGTAGTGTTGCACACCTGGAATCCCAATATTCTAGGAGGCTGATGCAGGAGGCTCAGCCTGGCGGGTTATCAAGACTTCATCTCAGAATGAAAAAGGGCTTTTGATGTAGCTGCCCAGCACTGCTCCAGGGAAGTGGGAGGCTTGTAATGTCTTGTAATGCAAAGAAACAATGAAGTAGTCAAAAGTGAAAACAAGATAGGTGGCAAGAGTGTCTGTCCCCTGTGCAGAAGGTGTGCGATACAGGTTTTCCTCATTGACAATATTTTTAATAACTCAAAGCCAACCTGAAAGAGCAACCAAAGTTATGAAGCAGAAAATTTGAGCAGTATAATAAATGTCAATATTACTAGTTTATAATCCAAAGATATTAATGAATCAAAGATAATCACAAATAAATGATTAAATGACTTAATAAATAGGGGAAAAGATACAAATCTTCATGGAAGAATTTAAAAAGGAAGGAAAAGAAGAATCCTTGGATCACCACAGAATAATTAACATAAGCAAGATCTATGGTGAATATTAAAATCAGTGGACACAACTATATGTCATTTTCCTATCCTTAAATGTCTCTCCCTCTAATTATTTTGGTATTTTAAATGTATTACCACAGGATTTTGTTTTGTTTTTCTGGCTGGGGATATAGCTCAGCAGCACAAGCGCCTGCCAGCTTTTCTTTTTGCAGTACCAGGGGATTGAATTTATGGGTGCTTACATTGAGCTACATCTCTAGCCCTTTATTAGTCTTTTGGGATTTGTCTCTTGGACTCAAGTTCTCACTAAGTTGCCTAGACAGGATTTGAACTTGTGATTGTCCTGCATCAGTCTCGATATGTGCTGAGATTACAGGCCTTTAACACTAAGCCAAATTCATTGTGTTTGATTTTTTTTTTTTTTTTTTTCTTGGAGACAGTGTCTCCCTATGCAGTTCAGGCTGGCCTTGAGCTCACTTTACAGCCCAGGCCAACCTTGAACTCCTGAGAGCTGGGATTGCAGGTGTGCACTACCACGCCCGGGTCCAACTTATTTTTTTGTATCCCTCCTTCCATCAGGTTGAGTTTAATTTACCTGACCATTATGTGGTCTGGATTTAGTGACTAGCTTCTAACAAGTAGAATATGTAAAAGAAAAATAATAACTTACTACAGCAGAGAAGGCTTGTATCAGTGATAACATCCCCAAAATAGTTTATGTTAATGTCGTGTACCCCCCTGCAACAAGGACATATGCTGGGTATGGTGGCGCACACCTGTAATCCCAGCACTCAGAGGCTTGAAGGATTGCTGTGAGTTTGAGTTCAGCCTCGGCTACAATGTGAGTTCAACAGCAGCCTGAACTGCATAGTGAAACCCTGTCTCAAAAAGACAAAAGAACAAAACAGGACGTATCACCTGTAGTGGTGTTCTTAGAAATGAGTAACCGTAGCCTATTCATGAGAAAATATCAATCAAACTCAGTTTGAGGGGTACCCTGCAAAAGCAGCTGACTGCTACTCATCTGAAGTGTCACTGAAGTCAGGTGAGGTGCTGTATACGTCATCCAGCTACCTTGGAGGCTGGGGCAGGAGAATCTCAAGTTTGAAGTCAGTCTTGACAGTTTAGCAGAACTCTGTCCAAGATGAAATAAAAAGGGCTGGGGCTATGGTTTAGTGCTAGTGTGCTTCCCTGGCATGGGCCCTGGGGTGGAGATCCTAAAAGATAAGGAAGGGTTGGAGCACTGCCCAGAGTAGAGGAGGCAAAAAACAAATGCAGCGCCGTTCCCAGACTGATTCTAGAACAGAAGGGCTGAAGCCAGAGTCCACAGTGCTAAGTTCCTCTTGTAAGATGGCATATTTGCATAGGACCTACACATACCATCTTTATATTACTTAACAATACCCAATGTAAGTTAAATGCTATACGATTATAATTATTTTCTAGGGAATACTAACAAGAAAAAAGTCTTTACATACTTAGTATCGGAGACCTTGTTTTTTCTTTTTAAGACAGGGTCTTTCTTTGATGTTTAAACTTGCGTTGAACCTACTCTTTAGCCCAGCCTGGCCTTGAACTCAGGGTGATCGAGTCTTGGGTTTATAGGCATGTGCCACCATGCCTGGTTCTCAGGTATTTTCAATTTGTAGTTCATTGAATCTGCAGATGTAGAATTGAGATTATAGGGCACTGACAGTATTGCTACAATATCCAACTCTATAAACTAGATGTAACTTCAGTTTTTCAGGAAATTCATGGATCCAGTCAACATGTCCACTACAGGAATGTAGTCAGCAAAATTTAGATTATAAGAGGTCATATATATGTGTCAGAAAATTTTTTTTCTCTTTTTTTATTAGTATACATGATACGTAGTAACAGGAATGTAAGTACAATCATCTTGGCAAGTTGCTATGTATACATATTGCATTTTGATCCTTTTTATTGCAAGGTCAGATAATTGTTATGTTTTTCAGAAAATTTGGGAGGTGGTAACAGAGGGGAAACCTGTAGATTAAAATGAATTTAAAAGTGGGTGTGGTGGCGCATGACTCTAATTCCAGAGGCTGAGGCAGGAGAATCACAGTGAATTCAAGGCTATACAGTGCATTCAAGGCCAGCCTAAACTAAGTAGCAAGACACTGGTTTTTTGTTTTGTTTTGTCTTTTTGAGACAAGGTCTTGCTATGCAGTTCAGGCTGGCCTTAACCTCACTTTGTAGCCCCAGGCTGATCTCAAAACTCTTGGGAAGATCCTCCTGCCTCAGCCTCCCAAGTGCTGGGATTAAAGGCATGCGCCACCATGCCTGGCCTATAGAACTCTCATCTTTGCTGTAAAACAGAATAAACAATCTGTTGCTAGTGGATTGAGTACCAAGACTCAGATCATCTACTTGCTTAAGGTCACAGAACTAGAAAGTGAGCTAGAATTGAAATGTAGGTTTTTCTGGCCCCAAGGTGACTGTGCCAGAATGAGGTATTTGTGCTTTAACTCTGTAAAGGGAGATGGGTAGTAGCACACACCTGTAATGCCAGCATTTGGGAAACTGAGATGGACTATGAATTTTAGGGCAACCTAGGCTGAGGTCCTCATGCAAAAAACCACAAAGGCAGGGTGAGGGCAACACATGAAAAGAGGCTAAGAAGAAAATACCCGGAGGTGGTACTAGTGGGTTAAGGTGGTAGAATCATAGGTGCTATGCCTTGGTCTCTTCTGTTTTTCCAAACTTACTAAAACTGCTGTACCTTAAAAGAAAGTGTAGGGCCAGGTGTGGTGATACACACCTGTAACCCTGGTACTTGGTGTACTAGGGCAAGAACATGAGTGTAGGGCTCGCCTATACTACATAACAGCTCTTCAAAGAAAAATGCCAGGGCTGTGGTTCACGCCTATAATCCCAGTACTCAGGAGGCTGAGGCAGGAGGATTGTTACAAGTTTGAGACCAGCCTGGGCTACACAGTGAACTCAAGGCCAGCCTGAACTGCATAGCAAGACCCTGTCTCAAAAAGACCAAACAAAAAAGAAAAAAAAAGGTTTTTTTTTTATTAATAATAATGTGCTGAAAATCAAACCCAGGGCCTTATGCACACTAAGCAAGCACTGTGCCACAGCTATTCTCTTAGTACCTGAAAGTTTTACTCTTGCTCATTTTATCACTTCATTTTAAAAATATTTCGTGGGTAGGTGTGGTGGCACACATCTGTAATCCCCACACTCAGGAGGCCAAGACAGGAGAATCATGAGTTTAACACCAGCCTGAGCTATAAAGTTCAAGGCCAGCCTGAACTGTAACAAGACATTGTCTCAGTCCTTGTGTAAAATAAAATTCTTGAGCTCAACAAAGTAATTCCAGCTACTTAGGAGAATGAGGCAGGAGGATCACAAATTCAAGGCCAGGGGCTGGGGATATAGCTCAGTGGTACAAACATCAACTTAGCAAGCACAAGGTCCTGAGTTCGATTCCCAGTACCAAAAAAAAGTCAAATTCAAGGCCAGCCTGGGCAACTTAGACATTGTCTTAAAAAGGTTGTGGAATACACCTCATTGTTCCCTCAGTTCAGTTCCCAGTTCTACAAAGAAATTATTTTAAAAATTTAGATCAGGTGTGGTGGTGCGTGCCTATAATCCCAGCACTCAGGAGGCTGAGTGAGGTAAGAGGGTAGTTATGAGTTGGAGACCAGCCTGGGCTACAAAGCGCGTTCACGAGCAGCCTGAACTGCAGAGTGAGACCCTGTCTCAAAAAGACAAAAATAAAAATAAAAATTTAACTTATTGAAACAATAGTATTTTTTAAAATGATGTTTATTGGCATAGAACTTGGAAGCAAGGAAAAAAGCTATTTCTAGGCCTATCATTCTGAGAAACAACTGTCTTAATGAAACTGTTGGATTATTTATACTTTTAAATTATTGTCTGATTTTCACTCATTTATTCTTTCCATTAAGTGGGTATCTGTTTTACCAGTCTCGTCTGTATTGGTATGGCCAGCAGAAATACTTAAATAGTAACTGCCTTAATCCCTAAGGCAAACAACTAAATGAAGAGTTTGAGACAAAGAAACTGTGTTCCTCCTTTTTCTTGGAACTAGGTTAGGGATCTCTAGCCCAGACTGTCCTGCAACTTTGTTTCTAATTTAAATGTAAGTTTAAACTATGTTCTTTAGTATTGGTGGGTAAAATCCTTTTTTTTTTTTTTTTTAACGAAGTTTTATTAAAGGTAGGAAAAGAAATAGGCTCTGCAGAGTGAGTCTGGGCCAAGTAAAAGTAGGAAAATAAGTTTACTCCCTGCAGCTTGAGGGCAGGCCACCGTGCAAGAGAAAACAATGGGTGTTTTGTTTTTTGAGACAGGGTCTCACTGTGTATGTTCAGGCTGGCCTTGAACTCGAAGGATCCTTCTGCCTCAGCCTCCCAAGGCCTGGGATTACAGGCGTGAGCTGCCATGCTCAACTTAAAACCTGTTTTTAAGCAGGATGTGATAGCACATGCCTGTAATCCCAGCACTTGGGAAGCTGAGGCAGGAGGATCGGTCGAGTTCAAGGCCAGCCTGGGCTACAAAGTGAGCTCAAGGCTAGCCTGAACTGCATAGCGGGACCCTGTCTCAAAAAGACCCCCCCCCAAAAAAATCTGTTTTTAAAAGGTATTTTAGCTAGGTGTGTCGGTATGTACTTGTAGTCTTAGCTACTTGGGAGGCTAAGGGAAGAGGGAAAGAAAGTTAATTACAGAACAAAAAGAATACAGCTTTAGGGATAAACAAAAGATTTTTCTTTTTGGGTGCTGGCAGTAGAGCCCAGCACCCCCTGTCGGTGCCAGGGATTAACCCCAGGGCCTTTATACCAAGTTACATCTCCAGCTCTTTGTTGTTTGTTTTGTTGGCTCGCGGTCTGTGTCACTGAATGGCCCAGGTTGGGCACAGACTAGTGGTCTTTTTGCCTGAGCTTCCATCAGTGCTGGGGTTATAGTCATGTGCTGCCATGTCTGGCTAGTGCCCACGACCTTGCACATCTAAGTATGACACTCTTACCTCTTGAGCTACACTCCCAGCCTGGAAGAAATGTTTTGGTTTGGTTTTCAAGGAGAAGTTTGTTATTACTCGTGTTTCAGTCATAGTCAGCTAGCTGGAAGGGAAAGCAGCATGGTAGAGCAGTTGGGTGGAGAAGAGTTGCTGTCCGCATGGCAGACAGGAAGCAGAGAGGGAGAGGAACTGGGAAAGGAGATGCCCCCTTCCAGCCCTGCCCCCTATGATGGACCACCTCTTCCTACCACCCCACCTTCCCCACAATCCAGTCACTTTCCTAAGCCCCACCTAGGAGCACATGACCATCTAGAAGGATATCTACATCTAAACCATAACATTTCATCCCTCATCCCCAAAAGACTCACGCACATCCCTTCATGCAGAATTCATTTAGTCCAGCTCTAAGAGTTGTCAAAGTCCTAACAGTGGTCTTGAACTCATTATGTAAACCAGGCTGGCCTTCAATTCACAAGGATCCTCCTGCCTCAGCTTCCCAAGTGCTAGGATTGGAGGTGAGCACCAGTGACTGGCAAGGGGTTTCGTAAAGCAAGTCACTTTTGCAATTTGGTTGGCCTTGCTGGTTCAAGTGCCCTGAAGGCATTTTTCCCATTGTCCTGATGTAAAGTACTTGGCTTTTTAATGCTAATCTTTTCAGCAACTCACTTCTCCAACTTTGCCAGCTGTTCCTTCTGAGGACACTGAACACTTTAATGGGGCTATTTACTCCTGATGTTCAGTATAAATCTGGCTAAAAGCAGCAAATATTAACATTGTAACAGCCAGATTTTCTCTACCAGTTTAGTTTATCTGCTGTCTGTAATCTGAGAACATGCACAAAATGTAGACAGTTTTTCTGCTCAAGCATAACACACATGGCTTGGACTCCAGCCATCGGTAGAGTATTGAAGTCCTTCCGAACTGAAGTCCCCTGAGCCTGGCCTATCTTGCTGCCTTTCTTGTTTTGTTTCATTTTTAAATTTTTTATTTATTCATTTAGATTTCTTTTGAGACAGGCTCTCAGTTTTTAGTGCAGCCTGGCCTTGAACTCCTGAAGATCCACCAGCTTCACCCTCCCAGGTGCTGGGATTACAGTCGTGTGTCACCACACCAGCTTTACAGTCTGCATTTTATTTATTTATTCATGACCCAGGAATCAAACTCAGGACCTTGTGATCGCACTTGCCAGGCAGGGGCTGTGCCAGCCCTCCACCTGCATTTCTATCCTCCTGATCTGGTGCCCTGTGACCATAATCTCCCATCAAGCTCAGCCTGCAGCATTCTAGGGGTGCTTCTGCAGTCTGTATCTCCAAACCTTTCCCAGTTCTTACTGTGAATCATTCCAGAGGCTTCTGAACGACATGACCAGGTAGCATTACAGTAGTGACTGAGTTCTCAGTTCCAAAATTTGTTTTGGTCACTTTCTTCATCACTGCAAGAAAATACCTGGCACTGGCATCTTAAAGACAGGAGAGGTGTATTTGGGGTCACACTCTCAGACTGGACTTGGCCACTCCAAGGCAGAAGGCACAGGGGAGGAGCCTGGGCAGACGGAGGCTGCTCGTGTTGGGGAAGCCCAGAAAGAAGGTTTAACAAGTAACTGTTTGGACAATGGTTTTTTCTATGCCAAGAAATCTCACAGGTTTCTAATTTCTCTTTCTTTGCCTAACCAGCACAACAGATTTGTCTTAGATTGTAAAGACAAAGAGCCCGATGTGCTGTTTGTGGGAGACTCCATGGTACAGTTAATGCAGCAGTATGAGGTAAAGGTGGAAGTGGGGAGGGTGGTTCTTGGCACTGGTGTATATCCATAATTACTGGCTTTCATTCTGAACTGACCATTAGAGAAGCTCTAGTTTAAAGAACAAGGAGATTAGACCCACCTAGTGGGATTCTGTTTGCCACCAAGTGTGATGAGAGAGAAAAAAAAGCATTGTTTTTAACTAAATTCTCTTTTTGCTCTAGTTTCCAAAAAAGTAGATATTTGTTTATATTTGTCCCAATTATGATTCTCACTATTTGTATATTGCCATTTTCTTATTTTACGTATTTTTGTGGTGAGTTATCCTAAATCCTTTTTTTTTAAGTTAGGCTATCTTCTGAGGGAAATTTAAAAGAGAAAATAGTTTTAAAATACTTTAGTGAATGCAGAGGGGAGAATTTTTGAGTTGGCAGCTGAATTAAAAAATATTGGTGGGGTAGGGATATAGTTCAGTGGTGTTACTATACCTAGCATGCATAAGGCCCTGGATTTGTTCTCCAGCATGTGGGTGCGCATGCATGCACACATACACACACAGACACACGCAGACACACACACTCTCTCCAACTAAAAAAATGTTGCATCTCTGTTAGAGCATCAGAGTAGTTGTGACTCCATTCCTAATGTTCCATTAAAAACAGAGTAACAGTTTGATTGGAAAGGAAGGACGAACGAATGAAGGAAGCAACACAAACTTCAAAGCACTTGAAGCGGTACATCATCGGTACTAGGTTTGAGTAGAGAAAATAGAAATTGTTATTTCAGATGCTTCACAACACGTCGCAGTTGAAAGATTTCATTTCTCACTGACTTTGGCTTGACAACATCAACTTCTTCTCTTTAGATATGGCGAGAACTGTTTTCCCCGCTTCATGCACTTAATTTTGGAATTGGGGGAGATACGACAAGACATGTTCTATGGAGACTAAAGAATGGAGAACTGGAGAACATTAAACCTAAGGTGAAATGAAAGTTGCTTTTAAAAGAATGACATTAATTTTAGGTCTTTTTCAAGTAAAATTGTTAAATTGTCTTAAACTATAGTAAAATCATACTCATTTTTAAAGCACTATTTCACTATTGCTTTTGCTTTGTGTCTCTTTAAGATAGATGGCATTGTTTGATCTGTTTTTGTTTTTTTTTTTTTTTTTTTTACTCAGGACCCTGCGCTTGCTAGACAGGCGCTTATTCCACTGAGCTATATTCCCAGCCCCTAAGATAAATGGCATTGTCATTGCCATTAAGATTAGCTTCTTAACTCTGTGATGATAGACCTCTTGTTTCCTCCTAGTACAGTTTTGCCACTTAAATATTAATCTGCTAAGGAAAGCAGGACTGTGTTTGTAATTGTTACAACTGTCCTCTGTTGTAGGAAGAGATTGGGTACAAATGATGTGTGCTATCATGTAGAATGTGTGGACCTATGACAGTATGGGGGGAACTGCTTAGAGGTAGGCAAGGGGCTGTGCCATGATTGACTTGAAGAAGTAATTTTGATTTGTGTCACCATACAAAAAAATTAGTAATCAAGGATTCCAAGGTTTTTTTGTGTGTGTGTGTGTGGTACCGGGGATTGAACTCAGGACCTTGTGCTTGCCAGGCAGGCGCTTATTCCACTGAGCTATATCCCCAGCCCAGGGCTTCCAAGTTTGTCTGAAGAAAATTTGGAGCAGATGTGAACAAATCAGCAGTATTTTTACCCATTAACCTTACGACATTATAAACATCTTGAGCACACTGCATGTAATTTTTTTCAACCACAGCAAAAGACCCAGTGCTAAGCAGCAAATAAAATTTACATTCATTGAAGATATTTCATTCTTTGCCTTTGTGACAGAAAAAATCATCTGTGTCCCTTTTTTGGATCAGAGTAGAAAGTTATTTTGTTGAGTTATAAATGATGTATATCCCTAAGTGACAGCTACTTTGTAAAAAGATTTTTACTTTCTTACTTACTTATTTTTGTCTTTTTGAGACAGAGTCTCGCTGTGCAGTTTAGGCTGGCCTTGAGCTCACTTTGTAGCCCAGGCTGATCTCAAACTCGCAACGATCCTCCTGCCTCAGCCTCCTGAGTGCTGGGATTACAGGCATGCACTACCATGCCTGCCTGTAAAAAGTTTTCTCAAAGAGAAAGTCTTGTTTAAATTGTACTCCCTCACCTCTTTCTCACTCTTTCCCCTGAGCATTTATACCCATTACACCCCCCTTGAGTACTTCTCTTATTATATCGGATACTTCTAATCAGGGAGAAGAAATCTTTATTATGTGAATTATAGATAGTTTCCCCAGATTGTTTAGATTTTACTTTGTTTTTGTTTGTTTTTTGAGACTGTCAGTAAATAGACTCAAACTCAGTCTTCCTGCCTCAGCCTTCTGAGTGCTAGAATTACAGGTATATAGCAGTATGGCAGATTTCACTTGCTTATTTGTTTGTTTATTTT
The DNA here is from genome assembly GCA_004027595.1 of Dinomys branickii. Lineage (NCBI taxonomy): Eukaryota > Metazoa > Chordata > Mammalia > Rodentia > Dinomyidae > Dinomys > Dinomys branickii. The sequence goes on along the minus strand of PVLD010004690.1, from coordinate 72,649 downwards.
ATTTATTTAGAGACAGGGTCTCACTATGTAGTTTAGTTCATCCTTGAATTCACTATGTAGCCCAAGCTGGCCTAGAACTCGCAGCAATCCTCCAGCCTCAGCCTCCCAAGTGCTGGGATTACAAACGTGTGCCACCATGCCAGCTAGGCCTTCACATTTATTTATATATATGTTTTATTTTTTATACAATTGAATTTATTATTTTGTACAGCTCCTGAATTTTGAAAGATTAGCTTCTTAACTCTGTGGTGATAGACCTCTTGTTTCCTCCTAGTACAGTTTTGCCGCTTAAATACTAATCTACTTGGAGTTTATTCTGATACATGATATGAGCTATAAGTCAGTGTTCAAAGATCAGTGCCCAGTCAAAGCTATCCAATACCATCTGAGAAATTTATCTTTCTTTGACTTTTGAAATAAGATTTTGATCTTAATCCCGGAATTCTGTTTATCTTTTCTCCCCTTTTCTGTTCCCTCCATTATAGGTCATTGTTGTCTGGGTAGGAACAAACAACCATGAAAATACAGCAGAAGAGGTAGCAGGTGGTATCGAGGCTATTGTACAGCTTATCAACACAAGACAGCCACAAGCCAAAATCATTGTGTTGGTATGTAGTCTTTGGGTGGATGGAGACTTTAGTATTGATATGTGCTGAGGAATCTCTTTCAAAATGCAGTTGCTCGTAAATACAGAGAACATTTATGTGGGTGCAGTTTGTGATATTTCTGCTGATCTAGTCTCTGATGTATCCCACTCTAATTGGTCTCATCATTCTGCATACTAACTTTAGGGTCATCTTTTATCTGCTCACCCTTCTTTAGAAATGTGGAAGTCCTTTGTTGCTTTAGGTATCCCTTTCCTTTTTTTTTACTTCTAGTAATAAAAAATTTGCACATAAGATGTCTGAATCTGTGTCTTTTTATTAGACATGGGTTTAGCGTAGCTCAGGTGTGGTGTTCTCCTCACTGTTAACAGGCTGAAGGTGGACCAAGTGTGGTGGCACACTGCTGTGCTCCCAGTGCATGGGAGACTGCGGCAGGAGGATCAAAGGTTTCAGTTACCCACCGGGACAACTTAGCTGAGACTCTTGGCTCAAAATAAAAAAATAAAAAGGGCTGGGGATTTAGCTCAGTGTGAAGAGCCCATGTGCGGTCACCAGTACTACAAAAAGAAGTGCGTGAGTGTATTATATGTTAAAGGTGGTGTATTTATTAAAAATAGCTTAATTCTCTAAAATATTAGAAATTTAATCAGAAAAAGGGACACTTGACAACATTACCTTGATTATTCTTTTATAAAAGTGTTCTTCATAGTCTCAAAGATAGCCGTTTTTTTTCCAATGGAAAAGTCTAGCTCAGGCATGGTGGTGCACGCCTGTAATCTCAGCACTTGGGAAGCTGAGGCAGGAGGATCCCCGCAAGTTCAAGGCTAGTGTAAAATACACAGTGAGACCCTGTCTGAAAAACAACAAAAAAAGGCCAGGCATGGTGGTGCATACCTGTAATCCCAGCACTCTGGAGGCTGAGGCAGGAGGATTGGTGTGAGTTCGAGACCAGCCTGGGCTACAAAGTGAACTCAAGTTCATCTTGAACTACATAGACCCTGCCTCAGCAGCAACAACAAAAAACCCAAACAAAAAAAGCATGTAACAGTCCCTAGGGTACAAAGCACTATTGTAGATTCCAAGCATGTAAAAATGCATAGAATGTCACCTCTTAAGGAACTTGGTCTAGTAGAAGGAGAGAGAGATGCTAATGGGAATGAGGGAAGAGTAATGGGTGAAGAGGGGGAGTAAGGGTATATCTTAGACATAGAAGTTGACATTCATTCAGTTTCAAGAAAGTTACGGGTCTCTAAGACAAGTGAAGAAAGGGAAGATAAGGCATTACAGAGAAGTAGGGGTGAAGAAATGGTCAATGGCCTGTACATTGTTTTTGCAGAGTGACCAGAGAAAAATGCATAAAGTTTGAGTCTGGGCTATTAGGGGGAAATAAAATACCACAGGGGGTTTGGATTTTTACTTTATGTACTTATTGACGTTATTGTTTATATTTTGCCTTACTCTAGGAAAGATGGTACAGTATTGTGGTTGAGTCCACCTTTGAGCTGAGTGTGGTGGGATACAGGTGTAGTCTCAGCCACTCAGGAAGATCGCAGTCTAAGGCCCCTTCTCTAAATAAAAAATGGTACAGCTTGGTGATAGAGCACTTGCCTAGTATTTGCAAAGCTCTAGGTTCAGTGCCTGATACCGCAAAGAAAAGAAAAAGTCCAGCTCTGAAATGTAGTGGTACGTGACAGTTGGTTAGGAAATGTATAAATGTTGCTGAACAAATTTTCTGTAATGTTTATTTATTTACCAGGGTCTCACTGTATAGTTAAGACATCCTTGAACTCACGGGGTGGCCCAGGCTGGCTTTGAACTCTGGCAGCCCTCCTGCCTCAGCCTTCGTAGTGCTGGGGTTACAGTTGTGTGTCACCATGCCCGACTTAGGTATTTATCTTACTAAATATATATGGCTGTGATTCATCAAGACAGCAGTGGTTCAGGTCTCTTTGTTGTAGTATGTTATGGTATAGTGTCCATGTGGCATTAATAGGTAGATGTGTCTTTAAACTAGGTTATTCTCATGGCTTGATGGAGAAGGGATTAAAGGAAGAACAAATTGGAGCTAGGAGGACTATTCAGATTTTCTATTAATTGAGGTGAATGATGCCAGGACCTCAATCAGTAGCAGAATGTGTAATTAGAATAAAGAAAAAATCATGTATCTTTTTTTTTTTTTGGCATCGAGAATCGAACCATGACCTCGTGCTTGCCAGGCAGGCACTGTGCTACTGAGCTATATCCCTGTCCTTTTATTTTTTTGAGACAATATCTTACTGTGTGATCCAGGATGGCCTGAAACTCACTGTGTAGCCCAGGCCGACCTCAAACTCTTGGCAGTCCTGCCTCAGCCTTCTGAGTGCTGGGATTACAAACGTGTACCACCACACCCAGCAAGTGATACATCTGAAATCACAAATAAGTAGAGGAAAACACGTGGACGTTCACAGCTAATGTTCTTCTCTGCTCTGCCCCAGGGTTTATTACCTCGAGGTGAGAAGCCCAACCCTTTGAGGCAAAAGAATGCCAAGGTGAACCAGCTTCTCAAGGTTTCTCTGCCGAAGCTCACCAATGTGCAGCTCCTGGATACAGATGGGGGCTTCGTGCACTCGGACGGTGCCATCTCCTGCCACGACATGTTTGATTTCCTGCATCTCACAGGAGGGGGCTACGCAAAAATCTGCAAACCCCTCCATGAACTGATCATGCAGTTGCTGGAGGAAACACCGGAGGAGAAACAAACCACCATTGCCTGACTGGCCCCGTCAGTGTTAATAGTATCCCAGCTTCCTCAGATCAGTTATATCACTGGCACTACAGAATCCTCTTTCTTAAGGCACTTTGCATTGTAGGATATTCCTGGATGCTTGTATCTAGTGTTGGAAGGGGAGGAGGGATTTAAACTGGTCCTGTATATAGAAGGTTTGTGTGACACAGGAGAAAAATTAGCCAAGGAAGATTGTTGTTCAAATTCATTTGAAGCCAGAGGGGACTTTTTAGTTGTATATGTGACACCTTCATTGAATTATCACTGTTTTTCCTAGAATATCATCAAGCCCAAGTACTGAAAAATATAAAGATTTTTTGCTTGGCCTTTTTTTCCTGTGGATTGTGTTATATATAATCATTATCAGAATCACCTACTTAGCTATAAAACAAATCATCTTTTCCAGTTTTCAAGGTTTGTAATTTGGCCTTTTGTATTTTGTTTTACTCATATGTATGCTCAGTGTTTTCTTAACATACAGCATCAGAGTAAACATGCTCATCACTCACGTACGGGAGATGCTATAGTTACAAGTGAGTTTGTTTGACTCTTAACCATTCCTCATTGTAGCAGCGAGGAGCAGGTTTTACCCCCTCGGGGGAGCTCTTTGAGGACATTATTTTTATGCTGCTGAATATCATGTCTATAATACACCCGTGCATGCAGCCTTTTCTTCCCTTTCTTTCTCCTCTGTCATTTTTTTTCTTACTGATACTACTCTTTTACTGTATTTTTGACCTAGGACCTCGGTTGCTGGAAGTTTAAGTCTTCAGTCAGTTACTCTCGTGATATTACTGACACATAATTCATTGTGTGGTGGTCTGTGCTATGGGGTCTGTGTAGTGTTATTTATATTAAGAGTTCTGGTTTGTTTTTCCACTAAAGCCTGTTAACGCTTGTTTTTTTGTTTTGTAACATACCTTTTTTTGAAAAAAGATCAGAACTCTGTTTCCCATTCCATAACATCTGACATTTTTGTAAGTATCTCAAGGTATATATTTTTTTTCTTTTTTTCCAATTCTGAGGGTCAAACCTAGGGCCCACACGTGCTAGGAAAGTGCTCTACCGCTGAGCCTCCCCCCTCGCCCCGTATGTTACTTTTTACTGGCTTAGCTCTTAAATTATATCGGTCAAAAAAGATTTGGCTTTTTCCATGGGGAAACAGTGAACCTGCTCTCAGAATAGACATTCTGTGTTTACCCCAGCAGTCTAGTTAAGAGGAGCCAGGTCCATCTGACTTTTAGGGTTTCTTACTAATGTAGCTTCACCCAAGAATTTCAAGAAAGGTCCTTATAAAATGGCTTGCTTGAGCCAAAAGGACTTCCACTCAGAAGAATAATAGAACAGTAAATGGCCTATTATTGAACATACCTATGAAGTATGTATAAACTGGATCTACAGACATTTTTGGACTGGACCAGACTGGGTGTTGAAGTGACCCATCAAAATGTGCACCGCAATGATTCTGTTTAATGTTCAAAATCAGTAACTAAAACATATGCTTTATGTTCTGCTCGCAAAGCAAATAGGGAGGGAGGTGTTGTATATTGGAGTAGGTTTATTGATTTGTTCTAAGATCCACTTCTGATTGGGAAGGATAAAACTTGGGCTGTGTGGGTGTGTGTGTGTGTGTGCGCGCGCGCACGCGCATGCAGGTATGCAAGTGTGTTGAACTTTTCTAGGAATTTGTTTTTGTCTCCTAGTCTTCTGAATGTATCATGTCATTAACAGAAAGTACACATGGTGTTTACTAAACTTGTTTACTATATTGAAATTTCCTTTTTACTTTTAGTAGCCCAGGTTCTTGAATTTTTCAAAACAAATTATTTTTTTCCTTAGCTGAGGTATAGTTTCAAGGAGAGGTAAGCCAGAATTTTGTGTGTAAAAGGACAGTTGCCTATCCAGGTCTTCTTGTGTTTGGCAGAAGTGGGAGTATAGTCCAAATGAATCCATTAGGTTACTCCTGTAGCATGCGCTTTAGCTTCTCTCTTGACTGCATATCAAAATTCCTTTGTGAGCAGACCTGCAGCTCTTTTGTTTGTGTGTATAAACCTCAGATGTTACTACATTTTATATCTGCCAGAGCTCTTCAAGCAATAGTGTTTGAACCACTAGTCTTTTAAATAAAATTCTACCCTATTGCCAATGTGCAGATACTGAGTTCAGTCATTTCTTGCCAGATATCTTCGCAGTGCTTTAGGCGAAAAGCATTAATCTGTTTTTCTTTGAGTGACATCCCAGTTTGCTTTAGTGAGAGAACTTACTGCTAAGTCTTTGTACTTTTTAAAAATGTATACATTTAATGCACTGTCCGTGTGAAATGTCCTTGTTGTCAGTGTCCTCATTGTCATTGTGGAGGGGGTCAACCTGCCAGGCAGTTAGCAGAGGTGTTCTGTTCTTTCCTAGTGGATTTTAATTTTAATTTGTGTGTGTGTGTGTGTGTGTATGTGTGTGTGTGGGGGGGTACTGGGAATTGAACTCAGGACCTCTTGCTTGCCAGGCAGGCACTGTGCCAGTGAGCTATATCCCCGGCCCTTCCTAGCAGATTTTAATCCCTTTGCCCACCATTCCTGCTTCCAGGCAGCCAGTGACCAAACCATTAAGATCTCTGTGGTCATATCTCAGAAGCGGTGGATTGAAGGGAGATACACTGCCAGGGGCGTGTAAAGCAGGTGGTTTTGCTGCCCGTACATTACAGATCGTAGTAGTTCTATGGCTACCGCACTGGCTGTCTTTGAACTGTTGAGGACATACACTTAAACCTGAACCTTCTTTAAAAACTTGGAGGCAGCAAAACAAATCTTAAGTAGCTCATGCCCTGTTAAGAATTGTAACATTAATTGTTTAAAACAACAAAAAAATCCCAGCTTTTAATTTTTTAACCTAGTCACTGTTTACAGTTGTATGCTAACGCCTGAATTACTGTCTGTGCTATGGTGTGTGAACATTACCAGTCTTATATTTATTGCAGTGAAGAAGAAACTAAAAATACACAAAAAGCAGGAGCGTGTCTGGGCTCCTGAATCTGTGGATGCATGTGGGAGCAGCGAGTGGGCACCTCCTAAAAGGAGGCTTTTGGGGAGGGACTCCAGGCACCCCCATGGTGCTCCTCTTGGGGAGTCACTGCTGCTGGCTCACTGAACCTCCCCAAGGGGAGCCTGTGGCTCTGCTTTGGCAAAGTTTCCTTGACTAGTAGAACTCATCTGTTTTAGTGCATATTTCAATATAAATGTCAACATTTCACTCAAACTTGATGTCTTTCTGTTTATTTTATCAGTTTAGACTCCAGTAGGGGGAAAAGGGTGTTTTTCCTTGCCTTATCATAAGCACATTGGATACTTCAGTCATCTTGAGGCTTTTCTGTGGAATTGAATGTACCAGGCCAACTCTTACCACTTGTCTTGTGGGAAGGGAGGGCAGGGTGGTAGAATAGGGTGAGGAGGGATAAGGAATTCTCAGTAAAGGGGAAAGATAAAGGGGAAAATTGTCCAATGCTTCAGATTGCTCAAGAGTATCTGGCTCTTAGTAACGCTTACATCAGAAACTGACACTTTCACTGTTTTTTTATTGTTAAGTTCAGTGTTGAGAATTTAGGTACATAAAATGTCCTAAGTCATACTGTTTCTTCATTCCTCACACTAGCAATCACCAGTTTTGTGTGTGGGATTTTTTTTCCACCTTGGAAAACCTCTCCGCCATTGCCCCAGCTTTAACTCGATCCTTCAAATAGTTTGCACTGTTCTGTGTTCTTGTGCCGTCTAGGTTTCAAAAAAAAGCTTCAGGAGCGAGGCATGGTGGCACAGAGTCTGTGACCCCAGCTCTGCAAGACTAGGATAAGAGAGTTGCAAGTTCAAGCCCAACCTGGACAGCTTAACAATTTAATGAGACCTTACCTCAAAAATAAGGGCTAGGTGTGTAGCTCAGTGTAAAGTTAAATGTCCATAGCTGAAAAAATAAAGCCTCGAGGTATATTGTATTAACCCCTAGTGCTTTATTTATGTGGGTGCATCCCTATTTTGCTATTGACTAAGGGGCCTGGGGACAACATACTGCCCAAGAGGTCAGTTGTAATGTCTGGTAGGATTTGAACACAACTCTTAACCGACTTTGGAGTCCTCGCCTTTGCCATCACTCATTCAACCTGAGGCACCATTTTGGCTCTAGATTTTGACGTACTGAATGCATGACAGATCCTTGGTTTCCTTTCAGTTGAAGGTCCTAGAATCAAGTGGCAGTCTTTCCACTTGAAACAAAAAAGGGCTTGCCTTATAAAAGGCTGAGGATATAGCCCAATGTAAAGGCCCTCTCATTCAGTCTGTAGTACCATGCTAACCTAGATATTAAACATAAACTAGACAAGAGTTGGCAAATTCTGCCAGGTGTAATAGTGCATAACTTGTCAGTCTAGCACCTGGGAGGTACAGGCAAGAAAATCGCAAGTTTGAGGCCAGCCTGAACTGCATAGCAAAACCCTATCTCAAAAAAGACCAGTCACTGGGTGTGGTGTCATACACCTGTAATCCCAGCACTCAGGAGGCTGAGGCAGGAGGATTGCTGTTAGTTTGAGACGAGTCTGAACTACAAAGTGAGCTCAAGGCCAGCCTGAACTGCATAGCAAGACCTTGTCTCAAAAAGACAAAAAAAAAAAAAAAACAACTGGCCGAATTCTAATGCTAGGTGAAGTGAAATTGGGATGGGTACCACGGTTGGGGATGGAAACAGTGTTTGTGTCAGACCTGTAGAAAGTACAATGTGAGCATGGAGTACCAACTAGAAACCTCAGGCAGGAATTTGTTACTCACCTCCCTACGCTAAATCAGCCTGCTTCAAGCACTCCTGTGGAACTATAAAGACCAGACCAGGGCTGAGTTACTCAACTGCCCTGTCATTACCTATCCTGATAATAGAGCACGCGAGGATTATTAACAGCTAGAGGAAAAGCCAGTATATGTCTTGGCAGCTACAGTTTTCTGTGACCGTATTGCTTCATTCTTCACCGTAATAATGCTGCTGCATTACTTTTAGCTGGCCGTGTTGGTGCCCACCTGTATTCCCAGCACTCTGAGAGGCTAAAGCAGGATCGCAAATTGAAGACCAGCATAGGACATAGACTGTCTCAAAAAACCCAAAATACATAAAGGTTATTGCTATAGAAGAGCAAAATGTGGGAATCTGAAGCCCTCCCCCCACATCTAATAGCAAGCTCCTCTCTACACCACCATGCCTTGCCTTTGCCACTGCTTGCAGGTTCCCTTTAGATCATACAGCAGCGTGGAAAGAGGTCTGGGTCTGAGGCTCTCTGGGTCTGTCCAGATTACCGCGTGTGGACCTCTGGCCTGGCACAAGCGGAAGAGAGAGTGGTGTGCTTAGAAGGTAAAGCTCCCTTGCCAGTGTCTGTGGCGGGGTGGGGAGACACTACATAAAAATAAACAAAATTGATTCGCTGTGTTTCTCCAGCCAGCATGGGGCGAATCTGAAAACGGGCTACATCTTTCTACACAGCCTTGCTACATAGGATTTCTTTGGTTTGGTTTTATACTATGCCTCTTGCCTTTTATTTATTTGCCAATCATTCTAAATTCACTTACACATAAATTTTACATACTAATCAAGATGTGCTGATACATTATAAAGAATTTGTAGCACATCACTATTCAGCATACTTGTAGACAACCACCAATTTAGGTTCAGTCCAAGAAGGCCAGGCGTCATGGCGCACGCCTGTAATCCCAGCACTCGAGAGGCTGAGGCAGGTGGATCATTGGGAGTTTGAGACCAGCCTGGGCTATAAAGTGAGTTCAAGGCCAGCCTGAACTGCATAGCAAGACCTTGTCTCAAAAAGACAAAAAAAGATTTTAAGTCCAAGCTATTTAATGTAACACAATAGTATTCATGACCTGGCTTTTCTTCAATTTCTGTCCTCCACTCTACTTTTTAACTTTAATGCCAATAGTACTGAACTTAAAGGCCCATGCCTTTACCCCTAGTTAAAATTCCATTTGGAATACATTCCTGTCCCTTTACTAGGTTAGCCCCTAATTATCCATTACCCTGAATGGCTGTGGGTGATAACACACACCTGTTATCCTAGCATTCCACGGGCTGAGGCAGAGACAGAAGGATCACCAGGAGTTCAAGGCCTGCCGGAGTGCTTCTGAGGCAGGAGATGAGGGTTTGGAAAATTGTCTGTGCAAGTAGACATGACTTGTCAATCACTGAGATCCCCAAAGAGAGATACAAGCCCTGCCTATACATAGGACCAATCAGAAAGTGCTGCCTTGCCAGGTGTGGTGCAGCACGCCTGTAACCTGAGCGCTCAAGCACTCAGGAGTGTCACAAGTTTGAGGCCAGCCTGGGCTACATTGTGAGTTCGGGGGCAGCCTCAACTATAGAGTGAAACCCTGTCTCAAGCAAAAAGAAAGAAAAATAGTGCTACCTTTAAATATACTCCTCAGAGCTTGAGTTTTGAAAGGACAGTTTAGACCTAGACCTGACGTCAGCCTGAGGAGGGGGAGATGCAAACAAGTAGTCATTCAGCTCTTGGCCACTGTGTTCTTTCTCAGCGTCCACTTCCACCCAGCAGAGTGTACTTGGTTCCCTCCTTTGAAGTGGCCCACACTGGCTCTGCAGAGCATGCCTTCAATACATGTGAAACCTTGCGACCTTTTTCTCTTGGCTTGACCAGTTCTTTGTTCAGTACAGAAGGAACCTAGAAAACACTCCTAAAAGGAGACCCCCAAACCCGAGAACTTGGTAATGCTTTCTGATTTCTACTTTTAGCTGTGGTCTGGTGAGTCTCACATCAGCGTTCCCATGATGCCCTGTGTAAATCTTGTGTTACACTGCACTTAGCGCTCTGAATTCTATGCTTATCTGTATGACTACATTACGGATCCTTAAAACACAATATGTGACTGAAATACCTGCATTCCCTGCACATAGCTTAGTGACTAGTACAAAGTAGGCACTGAATAAAAGAAGGAATAAATGAATGGGAAGTTGATTTGTTCATAATCATTAGGCCAGTAAATGAAAGAATTGAAAGAGGAGCACAAATCTTTGTGTCTAGTCTTTCAGTGGAGGATACCATGCTGCTGCTTGTTACACATTAAATGACACATGGTGACACATGCCTATAAACCCAGCAGACTGGGAGGCTGAGTCAGGAGGATCACAAATTCGAGTCCAGCATAGGCAATTTAGTGACTTAGCAAGACTCTATCTCAAAATTAAAATGGGCTAGGAATGTAGCTCAGCGCAAAAGCCATGGATTCACCAGGGATACAGCTCTGCAGCACAGTGCCTGCCTGGCAAGGGTGAGGTTATGAGTTCAATTCCTAGTACCCACCCCCCCAAAAAGCCATGGGTTCAACAAAATTCACTTAACAACAAGGCAGGCGTGATGCAGGATAATAAAGCAGGCGGGTTGCCACAAGTTTAAGGACAGCCTACATTACAAAGCAAGACCCTGTCTCCAGTAAAAGTATCCCCACAGTGAATGTGATCATGTACTGCAAACGTGTACTGACAAAAATTTTTAAAGTGCAACAAAAGCAGATGTAATACACACCGAGCACAAAAATTTCTCATATATTTGGTATTGTTAGAACTACATGGAATTAATTTTTTTTTTAATTCCTACCATTTTGTTTAATGAAACTGCTTTGTTTCTGTTTTTTTAAATTAATTGTTATGGTCTTTAATTGTTTGATCTATCTTGTGTTCTTATATCTGGTAATTTGAGCAACTTCGTTGAAGATGATAATATGTAATAGCACAACCATTGTTAATTCCTATCATCTTGTTTTGAAATCCTGTAACGTTTTTATTTTTGTATTGTTTTGTTTTTGTCTTCATTGTTGTTATTTCGGTTACTGTTTTTTTCCTCCTTGAGCTGTGTAGTTTGTACAGTTAACTGGTTCTTGTGTAGCATCATTTATTTTTGGATCTTTACAAATATATTGCCCCACGCGGAGGTCCTCGCACCTCGGAGTCTCCTTGGCCAGGCCTCGGCGCTGACAGTCACATTCCCAGGAGCCCGAGGCCGATGTCTGCAAGCCACAGGATGCCGAGCAGCTTCGAGGCCACCCGCTCAGGAAACGCGCTCTGGGAGGCCCTGGCGGGCACCATGTTGGGACTGGCGCAGCGCGCGCTTCCGTTTCCTGCCTAATAAATACTTTTATAGGAAAAGTGAGGTAAGAGAAAAGCCTAGACTGGTTCAGAGGAGCAAAGATATTATGAAAGACAATCAACTCTGAACACTGTGAACCAGTGGGGTTATACAAGAAGGTCGAAGGTTAGCCCGAGATGAGAGCTGGAGTGTAGAGAGGGGTCCTTTGTATTGAGAACAACTTGGAGTAAGGACACAGTAGCCGCATGTACTCTTGGGAGCCGGTTAGAAATGGGCAAAGTTCCTCCAGTTTCTTGGCGAGAGCACCATGCTGTCTTAGAATCGTATGAGGGCTGCCCTTTGTTGTAGTTTGTTGTTTATTGTTTTTATATTTCTGTTTGTTTGGGAGGTTTTGTTTGTTTCTTTGGGGTTTTTTTGGGGGGGGGTTCTTTTTGAGACAGGGTCTCTCTACACAGTTCAGGGTGGCCTTGAGCTCACTTTGTAACCCAGGCTGGCCTCAAACTTGCAACAATCCTCCTGTCTCAGCCTCCTGAGTGCTGGGATTACAGGCGTGCGCCACCACACCTGGCTTTGTTTTTGGTGCTGGGGAAAAAATCCAGTGAGCTACATCTACAACTACCACCCCCCAACCCCCACTTTAAAATGTTGCAGTAAGGTCACGTTAAATAGTACAATTTGAGCTTGAACTTGTAAGCCTCCTGAGTAGCTGCGCTTAGGTATGTGCTTGCTGTGCTTGGCATGGGCTGCCACTTTTTATCAGTGATCTTTGGGGCACAGATTTGAGTTGATCCATTATTTATCTGCCTGTTTCCTGTAACCTGAGGACCAGCCGTGTCTCCTGGAAAGCGCTGTGCTGGTTCCATCACATGGAACCAGACTCAAGGGCTACATGCCGGTATGACTGGAGAAAGCCCGGTTGTAGGAAGTGGAAAGTGGCTGGGCTGGCTCTGGAGGAAAGACCTGCCCACTCGTCAAAGCTGCTTCCTCCTCGCTTATGTTATAGACAATAGCTTAGGATGGTGAGCACAGGCAAACCCGAGACCGTTGTGCATTATTTAGCACAGTGGCCATGAGAAGGCCTCGGAGTTCAGTTTGCCTAAGGCACACAGGGCAGGGTTTTAACTATTAGAACTTTTTTGACATCAAAGTCCTCTCTCTGTTTTCTCTTGTGGCTCCAGGGAGCCCACCCAGGTGTGCTCTAACACTGAGCTTTACCCTTAGCTCTTTTTATTTTTTAAACTTGAAGACAAGGTGTTGCTAAGTTGCGCAGGCTAATGAACTCGGTGATCTTCCTTCCTCAGCCTCCTGAGTTGCTTTGAGTATCTGGGGTTACAGGAATGAGCCACCCTGACTTTTTGGTGCCCGTGCTCGGAATAGAGAACCCGGGACCTCACACATACTAGCCAGGGGCTCTGCCTCGAAGTCCCTGCCTGTACCATGAAACCGTGTGAGAAGTTTGATTTTTTTTTTTTTTTTTTTTTTTTTGCAGTACTGGGGATTGAACTCAGGACCCTGTGATTGCTAGGCAGGCGCTTATTCCACTGAGCTATATCCCCAGCTCCCCGTGTGAGAAGTTTGAGACTTATCTTCAGAATGGCAGGATAATTCCTGTATCATTAGCTGATTCCCAGTCAGCTGTGCATCTGTCTTCACAGTCCTGGAAGGAGAGAGAAGTAGAACGAGGAAAACCCTGTGACTGAGCAGAACTTAGCAGTGCAGAACTTGCCCGTGGCATTTTATTTTGCTCCAACAATTCTTTCTGAGCTCCAGATGGAGGCACTGGACCCTTTTTATGGTCACAATGAAGACAGAACCTCAAGTCTGTTTCCTTCAGATGGGTTAGTTTTGCAGCTTTTTTATCAGGGCAAGTCAGAGTCATACCATTGGCTCCTAACCTCTGGGCTTGATGGACTCAGGCGAACCACTGGCTGGGATTCTCACTGGCTCCTGCTCGTGGTGCAGTCTATGGAACGTTCTAACAATGCCCCTGAGCCAGGGGAAGTAGCCTCACCGTCCTGCGCCCCAAACTGCACAAATCCCCTGTGCCTTAAAATGGAGCTGGGCCCAGTGTGGTCCGGGAGCCATGTTAGTTATTTGGTGAGGAGTCCTGTTTCTTTAGCCCATGCAGCACTCAGGCTCAGAAAGGGTGGCCCCCAGGGAAACAGGCATCATCTGTGCCTTTTGACCCCACCCTACCCCCTTCAGGGCCAGCCTGGTTGAGCTTTGTGTATAACATGGCAGAGAATGCAGTGCGGAAAGCCACAGCAGCTGCCTGAGACTCCACATCTCCCTGCTGCCCTACAAGTCTGGCTTTGAGGCCCAGCTCTGCCCTTTTATGCTACTGCAGGCAACAAAAAAAGCCTTCTCTCCTTTCTGCCAGACCTCAGAAAGGGCCTATTCATAACTGAGTTGTACTGTTCCCTCCCTAGGAGGTGGGGTGAGGAAGGTTCTGCAGACCTGAGAACAGCTAGAAAATCTCAGGCTGCTGCCTTACCCCACCATCTGAACACTGGGGTGCTGGGGATTCCAAGGCTAAGCCCTGAAACTTGCAAGAGTGCAGGATCCCCCTGGGGATCTGCTTGAATCTGTTTCTCTCAAGATGCCAGGAGAAAGGATATGCCAGTCAACACTTGTGTAGCCCTAAGGCAATAGTTCCCAATCTGTATGCAAGAGCTCCTAAAGTGCCCGGCATGCTACTGCATGCCTGTAATCCCAATGCTCAGGAGGCTGAGGCAGGAAGATTGCCAAAGTTCAAAGCTAGACTGAACTACATAGCCAGACCCTGTCTCTCAAAAAAGGAAAGAGAAAAAAGCAAACTCCCAGAGTATTTGTTAAAATGCAGATGGGGGTGCAGTATGTGTTAGAGTGCCCTGTAATCCTAGCCCTTGTGCTTGGCCTTGTGCTCAGGAGGCTGAGGCAGAAGGATCTTGAGTTCAAGGCCAGCCTGGGTTACATAACAAGCTCTTGTCTCAGATCAAACAAGCAGGTTTTTGGGGTGCGCTGTGATTCGCTACGGGTGGAATAGAGTCCCAGATGTCATTGTTAGGCAGCTAAGGGTCACATTTTGCTTCAAAAAGACTGAGGCCAGCCTAGAATGCTTCTTTCCGGCCCCCAGCCTGGCTTTATGTAGTACAGCCACGCACCAGCCACGCACCAGCCACGCGATAGCTGCAGCTATATGACCTTCAGCTTGTTCTCACAGCACCCAGGAAAGTTCGTGGCACACAGCAGACCATTTAAATTACGTCAGGCTAAAGTATCAGTGTGTGAGTGTTTCTTGGAGTCTTGGATTATTTACTGGACATGAGGGAGGACAGAAGCAATGAAGACAGGTGGGGAAAGGGAAGAAAATTGTAATTTAAACATTGTACTTTGAAGAAGACGGTGACTTACGGACATAAAGGCACCCGAGGTCACCCAGCTCTGCGCCCCCGGCCTTGTTCATTCTTTCCTCCCAGGCCCAGCCCGTTTAAAATCCCTGCAAGACACTGTAAGCCCATCTATTAGCTCAGTTCATAAAGTAGAGGGCAGAAATCTGCCTTAAAATAGAAAAGACATATCCAGAGTTTTCAAAAAATGTTTTTTTGGGAAGATAGATCACCCATAAAAAAACACCAAACAAGCCCAGTGCACTCGGCCTTGCTTTTCTCCTGTAAAGTGCACCACCGTTTTTACCTGTAAAATGAGTCCCTGTCTTTCTACCTGTGACCATCAGTTTCTTTCTGGAAACCAAGCCCAAACTTTCTATAGATTCACACATTCCACAAATGCCCACTGCCAAAACCACATAAATGTGGTTTTATACGCTGTAGATATAATGCCTCTCTTTCTGGAAGGCTCCCATGCTATTTCTTTGAGTGTGTACTTTTAAAATTCTGCCTAGTAAATACCTTTATGCCTCTCACTGACTTTCCTAAAAGTCCTTTTTCTGTGATGGAAATCTTGATTCTTTTTTTGGGAGGGGTGTGGGGATCAAACTCATGACCCCAGGCTTGCCAGGCAAGCGTTTATGCCACTGAGCTAGATCCCTAGCCCCGAAAGTATATGAGCTTTTTTTTTTTTTGTATCGAGAATCGAACTCAGGACCTTGCACTTGCCAGGCAGCTGCTGTATCACGGAGCTATATCCCTGGCCCTTGTGATGGAAATCTTTGGAACTGCAACCTGCCCTATGGGTGGGGTGAGACTAGGTTCCTCATCTCTGCTTTGGGGACCCTGTCCTGTGCCAGGAAAATGAAGTCTGTTCATTTAGAATACAGAAACCATACATGAAGGTTGGGCATGGTGGCGCATGCCTGTAATCCCAGCACCCAGGAGGCTGAGGCAAGAGAAACATTGCAAGTTCAAGGCCAGCCTGAGCTACAAAGTGAGCTCAAATCCATCCTAAATTACATGGCAAGACCCTGTCTCAAAAAGACAAAAAGACAAAAAAACCCCCACAAAACCATACATGGATTCTCCAAATGAGACAGCTGACTATAAGGAGGTCTTAAAGAATTATTTTTTGAGACAGGCTTTTATTATATAGTTCAGTTTGGCCTTCAGCTCACTATGTAGTACAGGCTGGCCTTGAATAGTTCCTCCCACTTTGATTCAGTGGCACAGCACACGATCAGCACACATGAGGCCCTGGGTTTGAGCCCATCGCTATACACAGACAAAAAGACTCAGTGTAACCAAGCTACTGATAAGCTGTCTCTTTTTCTGGGCTTCCGCATATCTGGTGCAATGAGGGGTTGGGCAAGGAATCCCAAGTGCTCACTTGCAGCTGACTTTTTTTTTTTTTTGCAGTACCAGGGATCAAACTCAGGACCTTGTGCTTGCCAGGCAGGAACTTATTCCACTGAGCTATGTCCCCAACCCTGCAGCTAGCCCTCTTGCTCTAGTCTTTACCCTAAAGAATGCCGTTCTCACACTAACCCCCAGCTCTAACTCCCTCATTCGCTATTTTCCCATGAACTAGAAGCACCCGGCCCGTGGTGGCGATTATTAAATACCTATTGCAGAAATGAGTATTTGTGGCTGGTTATAAGATAAACTAGTGCTTATTGGAACGATACCCTGATAGTAAGCAGGGGCAGCAGAGGAGACTGATGCAGTCTTGCCGCCACATGACAGAACTCTGACAACGTCATGGGTCTTGGTGGCTTTATCAGGATGTCTGATGACTTTAGAGGTGGCCACATTTCTCTTCCTTTAAAACTGTTAGCTTACAAGTGGAATGTATATACATTGTAATAGATTTATACATTTTATTTAATTGTGTTGCTTCCAGCATGCTAAACATATGTTCTTTGTTTCCAGACAGGGTTTCACTATTTAGTTCAGGCTGGCCTTGGACTATATAGCCTAGGTTAACCTCAAACTCATGGCGGGCTTTCCTCCTGCCTCAGTCCCCCAAGTGTTAGTGTTCCAGGTGTGCAGCACCATGCCCAGGTAAATACATGTATATTTATAAAAAGTATAAAAAAGAAAATTTAGCTGGATGTGATGAGACATACCTGTAATCCCAGTACTTGGGAGGTTAAGTCAGGAGAATTGAGAGTTTTAGGTCAATCTGAACTACAGTGACATCCTATCCTAAAAACAAAAAAACAAACAAAATACCTCCAGTCCAGTGATTCTTCTGCTCATTTGGTAATTTTGGATACTTTCGGAATGAGAAGAAAATGATGTACGCGGGGGAGGGTCTGTTTATTTGATAGGGTCTCATCATTTTGCCCAGGCTAGTTCTTCAGGGAACTTCCCTGCCAGCTGTATATGTTTCACTTTTCGACTTTTCTTGTGGTGTTGGGGATTGAACCCGGGGCCTCACATGCTAAGCAAATGCTCTACTGCCCAGCTACGTGCTACCCCTTTTTATTTTGTTTTGAAACGGGGTCTCCCTAAACTACTCAGGCTAGACTGGAATTTGTGATCCCCTTGAGCAACTGGGACTACAGGAGTATGCCACCACGCTCAGTTTACAAGTTACATTTTCAAGTCTTTTTTTGGGCGGGGGCAGGGGGACAGGGTCTCCCTGTGTAGCCCAGGCTGGCCTTGAATTCACAGCGATTCTCTTGCCTCAGCCTCCCTAGTGCTGGGATTTCAGGCGCCCAGCCTCAACTTTTTCACTGTGTTTCTTTGTCTTGGGAACAAATACTGTTTATGTAGTGTCACGGCCTCAATTCTCTACTTACATGTGTACTCAAGTTTTAAGGATCGTTTTTTGACGGTTTCGTGGTAACAGTGAACTCAACCACTCCCTCATTCTGGACGTTCACATTGTTTCCTTTGAAATAACTCACACATTTGTATCTGTATTTCTAATTCCTTATGACAAAGTCCCAGGAGTGGAATTACTGGCACACAGCTCATGAAGCTCTTTAAGCTTCTTAAACCCAGAGTCAAAATATTTCCTAGACGTTTGCGCGGATTTATACTGAAGATCACTATCTTTCGGTGAGATTTGTGACCGCTTTTGCAGAGAAGAGGAGAAAGAGCCCGCTACCTTAGAAAGCATCCCTGCAGCTGTGGCCCCTGCAGTGGTGGGTAAGAGGCACGGGGTTCTACTTGCAGTTCTGCCTCAACTTCCCCTCTGCCTGCGGCTCCACCGTCCTGTTTCCTAATGCTTTGAGTTCTTCGTTTTCTAAAAACGCAGAATAAAAACTGGAGCGAGAATAGAAGAAGAGTCAAAAATGGAATAGAGCAGAGACTGCCAGTGGTGAGACTGACGGGTAGGGGCTCCATGTGTTTGAACAGAGAAGAATCTGTCAAGAAGAACCCAGCACTCGGAAATCCTTCATAGGCACATCCGCCTGTTCTAAAGTGAGCTTCTAAAGCCAGGTAGAATACAGAAACAGAAGGCAGCAGCCTGGTAGAAGTTGGAGAAGGCGTGGTTGGCTTTCTCCCTCCGGCTGGAGGGCTGCGGCCTCTTTAAGAGCAAATCCGGGAGCTGGCCCTTTAAATCTGTGTCAGTTTCTCCTGACGTCAGCGGCCCAGCCGGTCGCCTCGCTGTTCACCGCCGCGCTGCGCCGCTCACTCTCCCGAGTTCCGAGCGCCGCGGCGGCGCGTCTACCCGCTCTTAAAGGGCCCGCGTCCCGAACAACTCGCCGCCCCGCGCGGCGTCCCGTCGCCGCCACCCATCACTGCCCTCGCCTCCCGCTCCCTCTCCGCTCGCGGCTGCCCGCGCCCGCAGCCCCCTCCCCTCGCCCGGCGTCCCTGGGCTCCCGGCAACCAGCCGCCCCCCAGGGTTCTCACGGCCCGGGCCAGGCGCTGGGGATCGCGCGGCCGAGCTCAGCCTCCTCGAGCAGGGGTCCCTTCTCAGAGCCCCCACCCCTGCTGCCGCCCGCGCCCCTCCGCTCGCGGCCCGGGAGCGCCTCCGCGGCCCCGGGGAGGGGACGTTTCCTAATCTCGGGCCGGGGTTAAAGTTCTGGTCCTGGTGAGATGCTGGAACCTGCGGCCGCGGCCGCAGCCCGTCTCGGAGGTGTCCTGTCGCCTGTCGCCGCCGCCCTCACCGCCGCCGCCTCTGCCGCCCTTCCGGGGCCATGTTCGCTCCGGGCTTGCCCTTCTTGGTGCTTTTGGTGGCCTCGGTCGAGAGCCATATGGGGGTCCTGGGGCCCAAGAACGTCTCGCAGAAAGACGCCGAGTTTGAGCGCATCTACGTGGATGAGGTCAACAGCGAGCTGGTCAACATCTACACCTTCAACCACACTGTGACCCGCAACCGGGTGAGGCTGGGCAGGCTGGGCTGGGGGTGAGTGGGTGAGCAGACAGGGCGAGGCCACTGAGGCGGCCGTCCTGCCGGCTGCTTCCCAGAGCTACACTGGAGCCTCCTAGGCGGTCCTTCCTTTGCCACCAGCGTTTCTCGGAAGCTCCATCGGGGCAGATTTTGTTTTGTTTTGAGACAGGGTCTCGCTGTGTAGTTCAGCTGGGGCTTGAACTCAGTATGTAGCTCACGCTGGCCTTGAACTTGAAGCGATCCACCTCCTGCCTCAGCCTCCCCAGTAGTGGGATTATAGGAGTTCGCAGCCACACCCGGTTCTGGACAGTTTTTGAAGCTGTCCCTTTCCCTTCTCTTCCACCTCTTCTCTCCCACCAGCTGTGTTCTGAGCGGGCCTGGCCTGCTTCTTCCTACCCTGACCTTCAGGACCTGGCACTTTGTGTGGTCTGGGTAGGAGAGGAACTAGATTGGTCCAGAACAGCCCCAGGAGATGAGACAGGCCCAGAGCTGAAGAGATTCTCTGGGGAGAAGAATGCAAGAATTTTCTGTCTTCTTCCTGTCTCAGAAAGCCAGTTGGCCTTGTAAGTTAAGGGTGGCAGAGATAAGGCCAACTGCAAGAGAGAGGGTGTTTGTGCCCTGTGAAAAACAATCCATCTCACCCTGACAACTTACACTACTACTACTTTCACCTCTTCCTTCTTCCTCTTCCTCCTCTTCTTCCCCCCACCTTCATTTCCCTCTTCTTCTTCCTCTCTTCTTCCTTCCTCTTCTTGCGTTTTTAGAGACAGGAATTCACTGTACGGTCCGATCTGGTCTTGAACTTCCTATGTAGCTGACTGACTGTGGACTTCTGATCCTCCTGCCTCAGCCTCCCATGTGTCCTTGGCTTCACCCTGTGTTCTCTTCCCAGCCTTGGAAGCTGAGGCTGGCAAGCCTGGCCCCTAGGAGAGCACAGTGGGAGACTTCTTGGAGCTGGGCTGTGTCTCCTGCTGGCTTTCTCATCTCTCCTCAGAGCTGGATTGATTTACTAGGAAGCACTAGAGTTGAAAATAGACAGTCTTAGGGGGTTTTTTTCTGTATAGAGAGGGTTTGGTTTCTAGCAAGCCAAGATCTGCCGTCAGTGCTGTTTCCTGAAGTGTGATCTCCACCTGCCTGGAGTCCTTTCCTCTCTGGGTCACCCAGATACAGAGCTGTGGTGTCTACTTCTTTGGGAAATGCTACCTTAAGCGTTGGGTTTTGACATCCCGTTAACAACTGTTCCTGGGATTTTTTTAAGCTCCCACTGTCTGATGTACCTTCCTGAGAATGAGAATGTTATCTTACAGAGGGGGAAACTGAGGCTCAGAAATGACTTCTCTGCAGTCCTGTTTCCGGTCAGAGCTAAAGATATAACTTGGCTCCCAGCGTCTCCTCCTTCCTCACATCATTCCCCTGTCCCTGTCCCTGCTGGCCTCTGGCCTCAGTTTAGTTGTTGCACCAGAGGCTCCCGCTGGCTTCCTGGCTCACAAGGAAGATGATCATTTCTTGCTCTTCTGTGTGTGTGTGTGTGTGTGTGTGTGTGTGTGTGTGTTGTGTACATGTACATGTGCCTGTAAGTGTGTGGATCCTATGCACATGGGTGGAATGGGGTATCCTGGAGACACCCAAGGTCCCTTCCAGGGCCCAGGTCCTGCTGCCCTGCATCAGCTGTGGCCAGGAATCAGCCTCCTCCTGCGCCTCCCTCCTGGAGCTGGGCCTTGTTCTGGCAGAGAAGTGTAGGTGGCTTCCTAGCCTGGCCAGGATGGATGAGGGAGGGGAGGGGAGGGCTCATGGTCTCTGGAGCCTTATGTTGGGGCAGGGGCAGGGATGTGAGGGCATTCCCTTGTCATCTGCAGACAGAAGGTGTGCGTGTGTCTGTCAACGTCCTGAACAAGCAGAAGGGAGCGCCGTTGCTGTTTGTGGTCCGCCAGAAGGAGGCTGTGGTGTCCTTCCAGGTGCCCCTAATCCTACGAGGGCTGTGAGTAGGACCTGGGGGTTAGGGAGGGGTTGGCCTAGGCCAGTCCTTGCTCAGAACCTTACCAGGAGCCCCTCTACTTCTGCCATTTCCTGTGCCCAAGGCTAGTCACTGGCCTGGAGGTCAGTCCAGCTAGCTTGGAGCTTGTCAGCTAACGGCTTGGGCAGTGTGGGAACCTGACTGCAAGGCTTGGGGCTTCGCTCCTCTGCAGTGGTGGACTGGCTGGGGTAGCAGTCATGACCTGACTTTCCTTTGCGCTGTAGGTTTCAGCGCAAGTACCTCTACCAAAAAGTGGAGCGAACACTGTGTCAGCCCCCCACCAAGAACGAGTCTGAAGTCCAGTTCTTCTATGTGGATGTATCCACGCTGTCACCAGTCAACACCACCTATCAGCTACGGGTCAGCCGGATAGATGACTTTGTGCTCAGGTCTGTGGAGTAGAGCGAGGGGGACTTTGGGGACTGGCTTCCCTTTCAAGCTCTGGGAGTGACATAGAAGTCCTTCTATCCCCTGCAGGACTGGGGAGCAATTTAGCTTCAATACCACTGCAGCCCAGCCCCAGGTAAAACCCTCTGTCTCCGTCATCCCCACCCCCATCAAGGGACAACTGGAGTGTGTGAGCAGGAGAGCAGGAGGGGTCCGTGGTGGTCTAGCTAGAAGTTGGGAGTGGTTGCATTCTCCACGGAGGGGCTCTCTGGAAGCAGGAGCCCTCGCCCTTAAGTGGTGAGGGACAGACAGCGGGACACTGCAGAAATGTGAGTCTAGTTACCACCTTTCCAGCTCTTGCTATCAGGCACTATCCTGAGTGTCCAGTAAGGCTGCTTATAGCCAGGGCCCTTCTTCCCAGAGAGCCTAACCCAAGAGGATTCTGGGACCAGGTTTAGAGGGCAAAGAGAGCATCCTTACAAGATGGATCCTCTGTCCTTCTATGCCCTCAGTACTTCAAGTATGAGTTCCCCGAGGGAGTGGATTCAGTGATTGTCAAGGTGACCTCCTACAAGGCCTTTCCCTGCTCGGTCATCTCCATCCAGGATGTCCTGGTAAGTTGCCTGTCCTTTTCCTTACCAGTGGGTAGCAGCATCATTAAAGAGAAGGGCAGGGCCTGGGTCCCCATCCATCTGCCTTCCCTTTCTTCTCTCTCTAGTGCCCTGTCTACGACCTAGATAACAATGTAGCCTTCATCGGCATGTACCAGACCATGACCAAGAAGGCAGCCATCACTGTGCAGGTAGGACATGCTCCCGGCCTTTGGGGAGATGGGATTGGCTGAGAAGCTGGGTGACTTTGCACACCCTGCCCCTTTTCCCCTCCCCCATTCCTGCCCCATCCAAGGCTAAGCCTTGGCCCTCCAGTACCTGTGACTTTAGGTGCCCCAATATATGGGAGTTGAACTGTAATCCCGATCACCCTTGCGGACAGGAAAAAACAGCATTCTCTTTCTTCCTCTTTATTGTGTTCCCTCCAGTGCAAATGAGGGCACTGTTCAAGGCTGGTGCCACCCCGGCACAGCCTGAGACATACACGTGCTATGGCAGGGAGGGGAGGCCATGTGTTTACCTCATGACATCAAGCCGTGCAGCTAACTGACAGGCAGTGTGATGCCCACCTCTATCTTTTCTTCTGGCTGACACCATGTGCGGCACTTACACACATTTGCTCACCTGGCCACAGTGTAGGTTTGGTTTGGGCTCTAAAGCCAGATAATCCTGGTTCTTCCAGTGATTGGCAGTGAGTGACCTGTGGTAACTTCCGAATCTGCCCAACGCAGGTAATAGTATTTCTCTTGAGGGTCTTTGTGGGAGCTAGACACACACAGTGCCATATGCGTATAATCCCAGCTGCTTGGCAGGCTGAAGCAGAAAGAGCTTCAGCTTCTTTCTCATGTGTAAAGATCTTAGCATACTATTTGGCCCCAAGTAAATACTAGAAAGGAATGGTGGCCAGGCCCATGATGTTTCTCCTCTCCTTCACCTGGCAGCGCAAAGACTTCCCCAGCAACAGCTTCTATGTGGTGGTGGTGGTGAAGACTGAGGACCAGGCCTGCGGGGGCTCCTTGCCTTTCTACCCCTTCATAGAAGGTACGCTTTGTGCTCTGCCGCTGGCTAAGGTTGGGGACTGCTTGGTTGCTTCTTGGGAGCTGGAAGAGTCTGTGTGGCTGTTGATGGATCTGATGGGATGTGAGATTCTGGCCCTGGACTGTCCAAAGCTGGGTGCCACCAACTCTCCCCAAGCTCCAGGCAACTACTACTTTGCCACTTTGGCATTTTACTTCCAGATGAACCGGTTGATCAGGGACACCGCCAGAAAACCCTGTCAGTGCTGGTGTCCAAAGCAGTCACGTGTGAGTATGGGTGACTAAGTGGGATGGGCAAGCCGCCTGGTCTCTTCCTCCCAGACCCAGGGGCGAGGGTGTTCTCTGCATGGGCACGCGCATGACCAGGGCAGCGAGGACCCACCTAGGCAGGCTGGTGGGATGGGGGTGGGTGTCCCTTGGCAGGGAGGTGGGTTCCAGTGCATGGGGGACACAGTCTCTGACCCAAGGCTGAAGGGCTGAGTTCTAGTCCACTCTCTGCACTTACGGGCCATGTAATCTCATTAGGCTTCGATTTCACTGTCTCTAAGAGAAGTCGTAAAGTCAGCCCTATTAACTCAGCTAAGAGGCTTAGCATAAAATCAACAACAAAATTTGAGGGCTCCCCTGGTCAGTGTTCAGTAGATATTTGCTGAGTGATTAAATGGGGCCCTGTACAAACTGGAGAATATAAGGTAAAAATAAGAGCTTGTGGTAGGAGGGGAAATAAGCCTCTCCTGGATGGCTTATTTACTCAGCAAATGTTTATTGGGCTCCTCCTATGTGTCAGGTGCTGTGCTAAGGCTATTTTCTTTTTTTCCCTCCCTCCTTTCTTGCTTCCCCTTTTCTCCCTTCCTTCCATTCCTCCCTCCCTCCCCCACCTCTTTCTCTTTTTTACTTTGCTGTCTTTTTTGAGATGGAGAGTCTCACTATATAGTTTTTGCAGACCTCGAACTTGCTATGTGGCATGGGCTGGCCTTGAACTTGAGCTCCTTCTGCCTCAGCCTGTGAGTGCTGGAATTACAGTACACCACAGGGAGGTCTGGGCTGCAGGTCTTAAGGACATCCTGTGTAGAGGGACAGGAGGTTGTTGCTCTGTAGGGTGCTGAGAACTGTGGTGAGCAAAGGACACTGGGAGTGAAGGACAGAGAAGGTTTCCTAGTGGGATGGGGTTTAAAAGTCGAGATGGTAAAAAAATAAAAAAATAAAAAAATAAAAGTCGAGATGGTGTTTCCAAGAAATAGAAAATTCTAGCATAAGAAGCAACATAAGCTAGGCATGGTGGTGCAGTGCTTGGGAGGCTGAGGCAGGAAGGGTCACCATGAGTTCAAAGCTTGGGCTACATAGTGAGACCTTGCCTCAAAACCAAACAAAACAAATAAAAAAGAAATGATATGAGCAAAGATAGAATAGTGTCAGAATTTGAGGCACTTGGGAAATTGCCAGTTGTTCATTTCACACTGTTTCAAATGTGATGGTCTTCGCAGAGAAGCCAGATCCTGATGGCCCTTGGGCACCGCGATAGGCAGTGTTGGAAGTTTTTGTCTAACTGCTTCTTTCCTTGCAGCCGAGGCCTACGTAGGTGGGATGCTCTTTTGCCTGGGGATATTTCTCTCCTTCTACCTGTTGACTGTCCTGCTGGCCTGTTGGGAGAACTGGAGGTAAGGTGGAGCTGTTGGGCCTCCCCTGATCTGGGGTGGCGGGTAGGGGCCCAGCAGGGGCACCTGGCAGGACCTCACCTCGCTCAGCGTGGTCTAAGCATCCTCCAGCGAGGCTGGTCCCTCAGACGGCTGTCATCTCGGCTCCATTTCTCTGGCAGCCAGCCCCTCCCCTCAATCTCCTTCCCAAGCAGGGAGCCCCTGAGTCTCTCCCCAGCCTGGGAGGACCCCTGACCAAGGCTGGAGGACAGCCTTACAAGGATCAGAATGGGTGGCCATCTGCCTGTCCTCTGGATTCTCTCCCTGTAGGCAGAAGAAGAAGACTCTTCTGCTGGCCATAGACCGAGCCTGCCCAGAAAGTGGTACCTCCAGGGGGCCTGGGAAGGGAGGCAGGGTTTGCATGGGAGGGAAAACGGCTGGTGCCTCCCTTGTGGGGTTGGAGTAGGAAGTGCTGGGGGCTTTGGGTTGTTCGGATGGAGCGTAACATTCAACACCCTGCAAGCTGTCACTTGATCCGCTTGTTCTGTGTCTGTACTGCCTGTCCGCCTCAGGCAGTACGGCTCATGGTATGTGGGGTGACTGACGTTCCGTTCTCTCTCTCTCTCTCTCTCTCTCTCTCTCTCTCTCTCTCTCTCTCTCTCTCTCTCTCTCTCTCTCTCTC
>PVLD010004690.1:0-46962 GCA_004027595.1 Dinomys branickii | reverse complement strand
AGGGGAGGGAGTTGAGGCCCTGGGTCATGAGGGAGGTGGCTGGGCAGCCAGAAGCTGTATGTCCTTATGACTAGTGGCTTGGATGTGTTGGTTTCTTGACTTGCTTCTCTCTAGGGAGAACCCTGGGTGGCCTGGGTCCACTGAGAGGCACACTGGGGTTCAGGCATGTGGTGGGGTGGTGGAAGTGAGATGTGTTTGCCTGGACAGGTGTTTACTTTTGCCATTGGCATAGCTCCTCTGTGGTTATCTTTTCTGGATTCTTCCTTCTCCTCCCCTGGCTGTAGACCTCCCTGCTTCCAAGGCTTAAGTGACCTTGACAGCCAGGCGTGGTGGCGCATGCCTGTAATCCTAGCACTGTAATCCTAGTAGGAGGCTGAGACAGGAGGGTTGTTGCAAGTTCAAGACCAGCCTGGGCTACAAAGTGAGCTGAAGGCCAGCCTGAACTGCACAGCGAGACCCTGTCTCAAAAAGACAAAAAAAAAAAAAAAAAAGAAAAAAAGAAAAGTGACCTTGGCATCTCATTGCAGGTCACCCTCGGGTCCTGGCCGGTGCCTTTCCTGGCAGTTCCTCTTATGAGGGCTACAACTATGGCTCCTTGGGTAAGGGTCAAAGCTGGAAAACGTACTTGCCCATTCCTAGCCAGGTCTCTGAGATGGTGAAGAGGCGGCACCTCCTCCTGATGCTGTGCAGCTTCTCAGAGCCCCACAGGAGTGGCCCAGTGTCCCCTTCTCTGAGGCCACTCCCTCTTGCCTCACCACTTACCATTTCCTGCAGAGAATGGCTCTGGATCCACTGATGCTCTGGTTGACAGCACCGGTACCGAGGACCTCTCTTACAATTACCAGGGTGAGCAGGCCAGGCAGGCAGGTGTGTGGTGCAGGGCCATTGTTTGGCTGGGTGAAACTTCATGGTGAGCAGTTGCCTCTTCTGCCAGATGCTGGAACAAGGGAAGGGCCTGCTGTTCTGCCCATCTCCTCCCCCATTTCTTCCCCACCAGTTCCCTGGTAACTTTCCCTTTCCTTTGAAGGGCACAACCAGTTCAAGCGGCGCTTCCCCTCTGGCCAGATGCGGCAGCTGTGCATTGCCATGGGTAGATGTGGGGAGGGAGTGGGGCTGCCAATCAGCTCCTGCCAGGGCAGTTGGTTGGAGCCTGTTGGCTCCAGGACTGGAAAGATGCTTGGTGCATGGCTTCCCACCTAATGCCAGTGATGCCAGCTCGTGTGTCTTCTGAGATAGACAGGCACTGGTCCCCAGTGCTGGGGGTGGCACCTCAGGCGCCCTCAGGCCAGATATTCTAGTTTGCTGTCCTCTTTGCCAGCACCTTCCTTACCTGGTCTTCCAGGGTCAGGCTTCTGGCTCTGGGGCTTTGGTTAGGTGAGGTCACAGGAGGAGGCTTCTGAAGGCGGGAATCAGGTGAGGATAAAGAAGGGGTGCTGTTTGTAGAGGCAGGTTTTTGCCCTTACTTGTACCTCAGGCTTGCTGGGTCTTTTACCCAGTGGGGGCCACGGCAGTGTCTTCTCAGAACACACAGGGCCAGGCACCTTGTAATCAACAGACTGGCCGAGTCCAATCCTGTTACTTGTGTGCAGGGCCTGGGGTTTGCCTGGCCTGGGAAGCCCTAGCTCAGGCGGGGAGCCAGGTGTGGAGCAAAGCAGGGGCTGTCCCTCTGTGCGGACCTGTCCCTCTGTGCGGACCTGTCCCTCTGTGCCTCTTTGCGGACCCTTCCTTGCTCCCTGCTGGCTTAGGAGCACCTCACATCTCCCAGTGCCAGTGCTCACCCCAGGCCTGCTCTGAGCTCCAGCCCACAATTTGCCTCTTCCCAGTGCCTAGTAATTGGACAGTTGCCCCAGATGGGTGGGTCTGACCTCCAGTTTTGTGCTCACTGTCCCAATTCCTTTCTCCCTGCTCTTCCTAGACTGCTCCTTTGAGCCAATGGGTCCTCGGCCACGGCTGGACTCCATGAGCTCCGTGGAAGAGGATGACTACGACACACTGACCGACATTGAGTCAGACAAGAACGTCATTCGCACCAAGGTCTGACACCCACGGTCCTGGCCCTGGCGGGGTTTCCCAGGGATGGGGCATTGTGTTCAGGCCCCACCTGTGGTCTGTTAGGGAAGCAGAGGAAGAGCTCAGCTGGGGCAGCGTAGATTCTAGGTGACATTAACTGGACCCCTGGGCCCTCCCCCCACTGGTTGGCAACAACCCTGCAGCAGTGGGACGGCCTAGGTCTCTGCCCTGTGGGTTCTAGGGTGGGCGCTAAATAGAGCTCCCTCCGCGTCCCCTCCCCAGCAATACCTCTACGTGGCTGACCTGGCACGAAAGGACAAGCGTGTCCTGCGGAAGAAATACCAGATCTACTTTTGGTGGGTGGCCCAGGCCAGTGGGGCGCCTGTCGTGGGGTGGGCACGTCTCTGGGCAGGCCCACCGTACCAATGCTTTCCGCTCCTCAGGAACATCGCCACCATTGCTGTCTTCTATGCCCTTCCCGTGGTGCAGCTGGTGATCACGTACCAGACGGTGAGGCGCCGGATCGGGCTTACCTGGCCCACGGTTGGGGACTCAGCCCTGAAGCGTGGGGCCTGGCAGCCAGGGCTCTGCAACAAGCGCAAGTCTTAGGTCCCAACACTGCGGTGCCGGCTGAGACACCTTGGGCAAATACTTAACCTCCCTGAGCATCCGTTTCTGTGTCTGCAAAATGGGGGTAGTTCAAAAGCAGTGTGGTGGGGGTTGTGAAACAGCAATCATGGGACTTTGTAAGTGTTGGTTTCCCTTCTCTTTTCTCTGTACTGTGGGGCAAGAACTTCTGTCTCGGTCATGCCTCAGGGTTTACAGCCACACCTAAGGAGGCAGGCAGTGATTGTGCCACTTGGCATATGCTTTTAGAAGAAGTAGGTGTCCAGGCCACATACACCCATGTGAGCGTGGCAGCACGTGCTCTCTTGCCATTGGCCCAGACTCTGGCGTGGGCTGTGGGCTTAGCCAGGCGTGTTAGCAGTCCCACTCCCTCTGCAGGTGGTGAATGTCACTGGGAATCAGGACATCTGCTACTACAACTTCCTCTGCGCCCACCCACTGGGCAACCTCAGGTGGGGATCGTGCTGGGAGTCCCCTTCTGGGGAGCCAGGCTTCAGGACAGCAATGGGCGGGCTCTATGAATGCCTGCCCAGGCCAGAGAATAGGTCTGCATGTGAGGCCAACGCGGTGCACCTTGAATTGCTCCTTCTAGCGCCTTCAACAACATCCTCAGCAACCTGGGGTACATCCTGCTGGGGCTGCTCTTCCTGCTCATCATCCTGCAGCGGGAGATCAACCACAACCGGGCCCTGCTGCGCAATGACCTCTGTGCCACGGTGAGTGAGTACCTGCCCGCCTGCTGAGACCGGGCTCGAGCACACGCTCAGAGCCTGGGCCCTAGTCCACCCTTTTGGGCAGGTGTGACCTTGTGCTGCCTTAGCCTCCCTGACCTTCTCTACACTACTCAGCCCCGCCCTGCCTTAGCCTCGCTCCCCTTCCCTGTACTACTCATCCCCTCAACGCGGATCCACCCCTTTTCTTTAATCCTCAGAGGTCTCCCTCTTTGAGTTCCGTCTTCCCTCCCTGCCTTCGCTTCTCCCCTGCAGGAGTGCGGGATTCCGAAACACTTCGGTCTGTTCTATGCCATGGGAACGGCGCTCATGATGGAGGGGCTGCTCAGTGCTTGCTATCACGTCTGCCCCAACTATACCAATTTCCAGTTTGGTGAGTGGAGTTTCCTCTTTGGCTGAGCCTAAGATCCTGTAGGGAACTCCCAAGGCCACGGTAACTGATGGCGCATGTATATCCTCCGTGGTAAACGGAGCCAATGGTAAAGGGGGCTCTGCTGAGCTTTTCCTGAATAAAGGCATTCATAAGCGTGCAGGGCAGAGCCATCAGGAATGCTGCGCACACTAGGGTCCTAGTTGTCAGAAGGCATCAGACTCTGAGTGACACCTAGTAGGGTGGCAAGGACAGTTAAGGGACTGAAGCTCGCCCGCCGGCACACCATAACACGGCAAAGGGGCCCTGTTCCCTGCTGATTGCTGTGGGGGGGAGTTGCCTGCTGAGGCCCGGCGGATGTTCTGTGTCCCCATCCCAGACACATCATTCATGTACATGATTGCTGGACTCTGCATGCTGAAGCTCTACCAGAAGCGGCACCCAGACATCAATGCCAGCGCCTACAGTGCCTATGCCTGCTTGGCCATCGTCATCTTCTTCTCTGTGCTGGGCGTGGTGAGGGCCTGACCCACTGCTCACCCCATGGAGGCACGTGCACATTCCCTCCTTAGCTAGGGGACCTTCCTGGGCACCCTCACCGTCCTTCATGGTCTCCTGACAGGTTTTTGGCAAAGGGAACACGGCATTTTGGATCATCTTCTCCGTCATTCACATTATTGCTACCCTGCTCCTCAGCACACAGCTCTACTACATGGGCCGCTGGAAACTGGGTGAGGGCATGCCCGGGGCAAGGCAGGGACAGGGCACTGGGGAGCCCTTGGAGCGAGGGGTGGTGGCCTTTGGGGACTTAGACACACTGAAACCCTTGGGTTCCGTCCTTTCCCTGGGGGCCCTGGAGGAGTCCCTGGGTGAGGAACTCGAGGTGGCCTTGGCGTTGCTGTGCCCCTTGAAGGCCCTGGCTTTGCAGCTGGCACAGGCCAGGGGTCCAGCAAGGAGGGGCACCCTGTGCTCTGCAGCACCTTGCCCTTCTCTGCAGACTGGGGGATCTTCCGACGCATCCTCCACGTGCTCTACACGGACTGCATCCGGCAGTGCAGCGGACCCCTCTACGTGGTACCCGCCCAGCTTCCCAGCCCCTTCCTCCTCCAGCTGTTCTCCCTCCAGTGGGGGCAGGGAAGCACAGCAGGGGCCTGGGGCGGTGGGGGGGCCGCTGACCTGGGCCTCCTGCCACTTCTCTTCCTGTCTCTCTCCTCCCTCTCAGTCTCCATGTCTCTGCTTCCCCCCAGGACCGCATGGTGCTGCTGGTCATGGGCAACATTATCAACTGGTCGCTGTGAGTGTGGCCCTTGGCGGGGTTAGCCTGGTTGGGCACAGCTGGGGCCATGGCCAGCCGCTGGCTGCCTTGGAGGTGTGAGCAACTTCTAGGCGTTGGGCATGAGGAACAGAGGCTGAGGACGGGGTGTCGGTCCCTTCAAGAACCTTCTGTAGCCCCGAACCCAGCCCAGCATCGTGATAAAGATGGTGTGGGAGCAAGGCAGAGGGCTCCTGCTTTGACCCGCCCCGGTTCGCCCTCCGCTCTTCCCCCTTGCAGGGCTGCTTATGGGCTCATCATGCGCCCCAATGATTTTGCCTCCTACTTGTTGGCCATTGGCATCTGCAACCTGCTCCTTTACTTTGCCTTCTACATTATCATGAAGGTGAGTGGGGAGAGCTGAGCCTCTTCCCAGCTGCTGTTTCTGGGGGCTGGAGACGGGCATGGTCTGCCCGGGCAGCCAGGAGTGGGAGGAGAGTTTTCCCATCCATTTCTACACCGGGGAGGTTTGAGGAGCGGGGAGCTTGGAGCCGACTGCTGAGCAAGCGCTCTTGCCCCCGATCTCCACCCCCAGGGCCCAGCCCAGGCCCCCTTCTCCTCGAAGAAGGTTGGGAGGAGGCGGGGCTCTCAAAATCTGTGATGAGCATGGGCCTCTGAGGACCAGGGGCCTCCGCAGTGACCTTCCGCATAGCCTCCAGTGTGGGAGGGGAGCCCCGGCTGGTACCTTTTGTTGGCACCAGGGTCCTGGGGACGTAGAGGCCCAGTGAGGGCGGATGTCAGGTGAGGACACAAGGCTGCTAGTGTGGGAGACACTGAGTTTGAGCGGGTTTCCTGAAGGGTGTGCCCTGCGCCAGGAGGCCCCAGAGAGGGTGTCGGGAAAGGCGGGCAAGGGCCGGGTTGAAGTCTAGCCCGCAGCTCCCTTCCCTCTCCCCCAACCCCCACGCAGCTCCGGAGCGGGGAGCGGATCAAACTCATCCCCTTGCTCTGCATCATCTGCACCTCCGTGGTCTGGGGCTTTGCGCTCTTCTTCTTCTTCCAGGGCCTCAGCACCTGGCAGGTGAGTAGTCACCTTGGCTCACTGTGAGCTCTCGGAGGGCCTGTTTTCTCCTGGGACCAGCACTTCCATACTCCTAGTACCCTGACATTGCAGCATGGAGGTATCCCCCATTTCCTTAGGAGGCAGCTGAGTCTGGGCCAAGTGTTCTGCCTCAGGGCACGCAGCCAGGGTGTGGCAGCCCTTTCGACCTGTGATCAGAACTAGGTTTGCTGCCGTCTCTGCCTATGAGGTCTCCGCCTATGAGGCGCTCATAATCTAATTTAAAAGAGACATTTTTTTCTTGTTCTTCAGTGCTGAGGATCAAGCCTGGCCCTCAGAATGCTCAGGGTGTGTTCTGTACTGCTGTATTCCCAGCCCTGAGCTCACGTCTTGCTCTTTATGATGCATGAAGTGAAGGGTGCAGGCGAGACAGGAAGGTAAAGGTAGATTTGGAGGCCAGCAAACATACACATTTGGGAACTAGGCAGAGACTGCGACTCCTTGGCCTCAGCAGAGCACAGAGAGCTAGAGACACAGCAGATGACCAGTAAATGTAAGTAGAGGATGTGGTAGACCAGAGAGGACCCTGAGCATCGCAGAGCACGCTGCTGTCTTCCTGAGGCCGGCGGTGTGACTTGGCAACAGTACTTTGGAGAAACGGTGGCCCT
Organism: Dinomys branickii; assembly: GCA_004027595.1. Classification (NCBI taxonomy): domain Eukaryota; kingdom Metazoa; phylum Chordata; class Mammalia; order Rodentia; family Dinomyidae; genus Dinomys; species Dinomys branickii. The sequence continues at coordinate 40,247 of PVLD010004690.1, read as the reverse complement.
GGAGGACAGAGGAGAGCAGGGGTGGGGGCAAAACAGGGCAGTGAGTTCCACATCTCTGAGGTGAAGCATCTCCAGGTAATCAGCCCTCTGTTTGTGGGAAGGGGAAAGAAGCCGGTACACGTGCTGGTGCACCCCTGTAATCCCAGCACTCTGGGAAGCTGAGGCAGGAAGATTGTAAGCTTGAGGCCAGCCCGAGCAACTTATAGAATTAACAAGACCCCATCTCAAAATAAAAATAAGAAGTGATGGGGATGTAGCTCAGTGCAAAGGCCCCGGTTCAATCCTGAATATAAAAATAGGGGGAGGGGGAGGAGGATGAGCGTGAAAGAAAAGGGAAGACAAGCAGCAAACTCGGGGGAAACACTTGTAACAAAGGCCGTTCCGTGGATTCGAGGGCTGAGGGCCAGGGGTGAGTCAGAACAGGCTGATTTGCTCCCTGGGGGTGGGAGGGGAAGAGGTGCTCCCACTTCCTTGGGGCAGGGTCAGCAGGCTGCTGTCCTGTTCTTCCCGCAGAAAACCCCTGCAGAGTCCAGGGAGCACAATCGGGACTGTATCCTCCTCGACTTCTTTGATGACCATGACATCTGGCACTTCCTGTCCTCCATCGCCATGTTTGGGTCCTTCCTGGTATGTGAGATGCGCCTGGCCTGAGCCGGGAGGGTGGAGGAGGGGCAGAGGCTGCCTCCTCCCCTGGGCCTGACCCAGTGTCTGCCCCCAGGTATTGCTGACACTGGACGATGACCTGGATACCGTGCAGCGGGACAAGATCTATGTCTTTTAGCAGGAGCTGGGCCCCTTGCTTTACCTCACGGGGCCCTGAGCTCCTCTGTGTCACCTGCCAGGGCACCTCTGTGCTGCTGGGGTTATGAGCCCCAGCCCTGCTGCCCAGCACTAGATGGCAGGGAGACAATGAAGTCTAGCCCAAGCCAGACTCGGTACAGTCCCAGGTGGCAGTGAGCCTCGCAGCTGCCCTCTGCCAGGAGGAGGCCTGCTCCCCTGATGCCTAGACATTGGCCAGATTGCTGCTTTCTTCTCCATGCTGGGGCCCCCCATAAGCCCCCGTCCATCTGTCTGTCCGTCCATCCGTTTGTCCGTCCATCCATCCATCCATCCATCGGTTCTGTTTGTCCCTTTGAAGGAGGAAGGAAGCAAGGTGATGTCCATTCAGTTTCATGCCTTGCATTCTAGTCACCCTTCCCCTCCTTCTTAGCCCAGGACCTGGAGCCCTTTCTTCTTACACTTCTGCTCTAGGACCCTGGTCTAGGATCTGGTTTGTGTTCTGCTGCAGAGCCCCCCTTCTCTTTGGGGCTGTACTTCGCTGCCATCACTGCCCTCTCTGGTCAGCCGGGATGGATACAGGAGTGGGACTTTGGGGGCTGGCCAGCTGGTGCCAGGCTTTTGGTGCTAAGGCCTACAAGAGGCCCAGGGCAGGCTACCCCCAAGCTGTGCATGGGTTGACTCTTCAGCAGTGGCGTTTAGCTCCATTTGAGAGCCGCCTCTGACTGTGGGGCTGCATTTGGAGGTCATCTCATCTCATACGCCCCTCAGGCTGATGCCAACACCAGGACTGGAGGGAGAAACAATTCATCCGTCCCTTTCCTAGTCTTCAGTCCTGCCAAGCCCCAGATGGGGCCTTTTCGTGCCATTGACACTGCCCAAGGGTGTTTGGGAACCGATGAGGGTGGTGCACAGCGCTCAGCCCGTCCTGTCTGCTCCACAGCTGCAGGAGCCCCAGTGCCTGTCTCAGAAAGGGGCTTATGGAAGTGACATGCCATTTCCCTCTGTATCCCCAGTCCAGTCTCACTCTGAGACCCAGGACTGGCTTCTGAGTCTGTCCAGGCTTCAGCCAAGTCTTGTCAGGCACACGCACACACAGAAGCCTTGGAGTTTACATGCAGTTCCCCCAGCCTGGGCCCTCTGGCTGCGCTGGTCCTTGGTTCCCTTCACCCCACCTAGTCCATTCCAGACACCATGGATGGGGTGATCAGGTTGGGTCTCTGCCTGGGGTGGGAGTGTGGTTTTCTCTCCCTGACGTTTTTATAGGTCTCCTTGGGCTGGGACAGGAGGCTGGTCTGGGTCTTCGTTTCAGAGCTGCATTTTATGTTTCCATGCTATGGATGCATTCTGTTTTCTGTGAATGAGTGCATTCAATAAAGACAACCAAATGCAGTTCCTGGGCCCCTTCTCTCCTGTCCTGGGTGATGTTGAGAATGAGCGGTGGGCTGGGATCTTCTTCGTCGTACTTTGGGACCATCTTTCCCTGTATCTTTCCTCTATCTCACACAACGGCATTAATTCGGTAAACATTTACCAGGGCCACCACCAGGGCCAGACACTGCCGGGCAGAGGCTAGGAATTGACAATACCTTTGCTGTGCCATCTCCCATCTAAGGTCCCGCATACCTGGCAAACAGTAGCTGCCTTTGCCCACCTGGCGCCTGCCCACCAGCCTGAGGCTGGCTTCATTTCTGCTGAGCATTTCCGGCTCACAGGCTACAAGGCCAAGGTGGGGTGATACCCAGGATGGCCAGGCAGGATGGGTGGTGGGCAGGCTCCAAGTGGAGCGTTTTGAGACCTCCATAGGCCAGGCACAGTGTTGCATGCATGTAATCCCCATACCCTGGGAGACTAAGGCCCAGTCTGGACAATTTAGTGGCTTAGTAGGACCCTGTCTCCAAAAAGAAAACAAGTACTGGGAATGTAGCTCAGTGTGGGAGGCTTTAACCTGATTTGAGCAGACTACAAAAGAACAAAATTGGAGCCGGGGAGTCCGGTGAATTCGGGACACAGCCAAGAGGGTGGGGATTCAGGAGACTGGGCTTTTCTCCGCCTCCAGCTTCTCTCCTTGCTCTCCCCTACGGTGCCACTGGGGGGCAGTAGAGCTTTGTTGCCGCCAGGCTCGAGATGGGGAAGGCTGCCTGTGTGGGCGGAGCTTCTGAGGCAGACACCTCCCTCCAGGGAGCCCCGCCTGGCACTGGTGGTGGTGCCGGCTGTGCGTGCGTGCGTGCTTGTGCGCGCGCGTGCGTGTGTGTGTGTGTGTGTGTGTGTGTGTGTGTGTGTGTAGTGGTGTGTGTGTAGTGGGCGTGTTAGATCCTCCCTGCCACGGTGCCTAGGACAGGGCGGGCAGCCCAGACACTACTGGAAGTCTCCCACCTTCCTAATCTCTCCTTTCTCAAGACCCCTGAAGCCAGGTACAAGCAAGATCTGAACAAGTGATGAGTGTAGTTTTCCAGGCAGGTATGAGTAAGCGGCAAGCCAGCCTTCTGAGTCACTGCCCTAGGGTCTTTAGCCCTGCCAGACCTTAGGTGCCCTCTGGATGAGGCCAGGATTACTCCACTGCCACTAAACCCTCAAACCCCATCCCAACTCAAGACCCCCTAACTGAAAGCTTCTCCAACCTGAGCAGGTGCTACAACTGCAGGAGCGGGTGCGATGGCCTCTCTGGCACCTGCGAGTGGGCAGGGACCTGATTTCTGCGATTCATCCCTCAGCAGGTGGCCTTGGGAAAAGGCACTCTGAGCCTCAGTTTTCTCATCTGTAAAATGGCAGCAGTGACCGCCTCCACTGTGTTAATGGGAGCATTTTCCAAATGCCTAGCGAGGAGCATGGCCTCGGTAAAGGCTGGTTCCTCTGAGAAAGGGAGACTCGTTTGTCTCCCATAAACCCCAGGCATCCCCAGCTTCCTAGCCCAGTTTCCCTCTTTCTGACAGGACTGGCTTGGACTCCTCAAAGGGCGGGGAGCCGAGAAGAGGGAGCAGCCTCAGTCGGGACAGCAGGGAAGGCCTTCACGGTCCTGCCCATAAAAGGCTTTTCCCGGCCGGCTCCCGCCTCCCCACCCGGCAGCTCCATCTCCGAAGCATGCAGAGAATGTCTCAGGCACCCCCCGGCGGTCTGCTCCAAGTTGGTGTCTTTCCCCAAATATGGAGCCTGTGCGCAGTCACTGGGGGGGCTAAGGTGGGGGTCAAGCCAGGCTCCTCCTGCGGGGAGAGGGCTGAGGGGCGAGCCGGTGGGGGAGACTGACATCATCGCCGCGGCAGCCCTTTAAACCCCTCACCCAGCCAGCGCCCCGAGTCCTGCCCACCAGCTCTCCTCGGAAGCTGAGACTACACTCACTCCTGCAGCCGGAGGAACCCTGTGAGTGCTTGGGGGAGGCTGGGCTGGAGCTCGAGGCAGAAAGCCGTGTTCCAGGCAGCGTCCCTGCTGTGATCCCTGCTGGGAAGCCAACCTACCCTCCCAGGTTCGGAGGGCGCTTCTCCAGAAGTCTCCAGAAGAGGAGCCTATGCTGGCTGGGAAGATGGGATGGGGTCCCCAGTCTTCAATCTGATACTGAGTGGCCTGGGGCTCACTGAAATCCTCAGGAGGACCTGATTGGTGCAAAGGAATCTAGCGGGAACAACCGGGTCAGGGGGAGGCCCCCCAGTTCAGCCACAGTACATCCACAGGCTGTGTTAGGTTCCAGGCATTGTCTGGTTGGGCAGGGGCTCTGCCTGTGCTCCCCACAAACATGGCCACAGAGGTGAGGGGCATGGGTTCACCAGCTCCGGAAAGCAGTGGCCGCTGCCCTGCGCAGCACCGACTGCCTTGTAGCCCTTGAGGCGGTGGGAAGGACCGCAGAACTCTTCACCCAGGACCTTGCACGTGCCGAGCATGGGCTCTGCCATCTCACTACAGCCCCAGCCATGCAGAGCTTTGTGATCCAGGACTGGCCAGGGTGGCAGACTGCAGGGCCAGGCTAGAGGGGCTCCTTCGGCACCCGGCTCCTCCTGAGAGAGGCGGCCTGAGAGAGGCGGGTCACTCCCACTGTAGGCAAAGGCTGCGCGTAGCCACTGCCGGGCAGGACATCTGGGTGGTAGCTGGGCAGGCCTACACCCCTTAGTCCTTCCCAAAGGGACTAGGTGGTTGACCTTTGCGGCTGCTGCTCAGAGGGTCACAGTGAGGATGGGCAGCGGGGCGCCGGCCTTTGTCCTCGGGGTTCTGGTGGCCCCTTGCTCAGGGTCAGTGTTCGTGCTCCCGTTGGCTGTGTTTGTGGTGCTGGGGACAGAGTGACTCCTGGAGCTGCTTGTTCTCGGCTTTGGCCCACTGCTCTCTCCACGCCCAGCCTGTCTACTGCGCTGCCCTGAGGAGGGGAGGCCTGAGAGGAGCCACAGGCCAGTAGGACACAGCCAAAGCTCCTACAGTTCTCCTGCGCCTCGATCCCTCTGTCTCCAAATGGCCCTGGTGGGCTGCGCAGCTGCCATCTTCCCTTCCTGTCTCCCCAGTGGCCTGCAAGGCGGGCCTGGGGCGGTGTCCATCAGAGGACTCCACGGTGTTTCTTGGGACTCTTCACTGGATGCAGGGGGAGGGTGGTGCTGGGTGGAGGAGCGTGGGCGTGTTTCCGTGCCTCCCTCGCTCTGACCAAAATCCCAGTGTTGTCTCTAGATGCGAGGGCTCCGCAGTTCTGTTCTTGTCATAGTGATTTGACCTTTTGACTCACAGTGTCTGTCCTCACCCTGAGAAAGAAAGCTGTGGGTCAGGGACACCCTCCTACAGGCACTACTCCCTGGCCCAGCAGGTGGCGGTAATGTGGGAGGGGAAGTTGGATGAGAGGGTGGGTGGGTGTTGCAGGGGACCCCTTGGCCCCCAAGGTTGCGTGTGCTTGGCTGGGATGGCAGGACAAAGGCTGAGATAGGCTCAGTGTAGGCCAGGAAGGGTTGGCTGAAGACGCTTGGTCCCAGTTGACTTGGTCTGTTTGAGGCAGGGGTCTCACTGAGTTGTGCAGGCTGAGCTTGAACTGACAGTGTACTCCCACACCCAGCTCGCCTTGTGGTCTTTGACCACAGTTCATTGCGAACAAGTAGAAGGAGAGAGGGTGGGACATAAGACCGGGTAAGGAAGGGAAGGACATCTTTGGGTTCTCCAGCATCACTGCTGGGCCAGAGCAAGGGTGCAGGGTCCACCTCCTTCTCAGGGCTCAGGGGACCATGCCCTCAGTGGTGGTCCGCCCTGCACCTCACAGATAAAGAAACATACTCAGGGAGAAGTGAGGTGGCCCAGGGCTGGCATTTTGATGAGGTGCTCTTGTGATTTCTCCCCAACTTGATCTTCAGGAATGAGTTAGAGGTAGGTGGAGGCCGCAGGGGGGAGGCTGCACACTGCACGACCTGCCTGGCCCACGGCTAGCTGGCTCCCTGCCACCTCTGGGAGACTGGCATTTAGAGGAGCATTGCTGGGGCCCAGGGAGCGTGGGAGGTGTTCCCCAGACGCTGTTTTAGATCCCATTAGCCCACTGCGCAGCTTGGGAACTTGAGCTGGGAAAGACCTTCTTGCTGAGGGCAGGACATGGAGTTTGGCGGTGGGCCTGGGACCATACTCTGATGGCATTTGCTCTGCTTCCCATGGAGGTGCAGGTGGGGAGAGGGTCTGCACTGACCCAGGTAGGAGCCCGCTGTCTCATTCCTAACCTGTTATGTCCTTCTCCACCTCTGACCTTTGTGAGGCCAGGGGCTGGGTTTTGCCTCCTTTAGTTCCCTCATTGGAAGGCTGTTCAGACAGACTCTGGGCAGAAATCAACCCACGCTAAGGCAACTCCTGTGGCCAGGCCTGGTTCCACTTGCCTGTGTCTGTCTAGCAGCGCACAGCCTGCCTTCCTCTCCTCAAGGGACCTCCTGAGCAGTGCCAGCTCCAGCCCTTGGGACAGCACGGCGCCCAGGCCGCCCTTCCCATGCTCCAGCCCGGATTCTTGGCTCTAGAATATCCCTGGAGGGCTCTGACTTTTTGATTCCTCAAACTACTGCAGTGGCGAGAACCTGAGGATGTGGGGGAGGGTGGGGAGCGCAGCAGTCCGCCTCCTGCTGGGTCCCCTGAGGAAATGCAGTGGCTTGGCCAAGAAACGCTCAGGCCTTGGTGGCTGCCTAGATGTTGTCAGGTATGGGCAAGCCTGAACCTCTTCAGCTGCAGGCCAGAGGCTGGGTGGGCCTGGCAAAGCGCTGAATTTGTATTCCCAGCTTTTGGGCTAGAGAATAAAGTAAATTAGGGATACCTTGTTCATTAACAAGGAGGCAGCAAGTGACTTCAAACCTAACTGGCCAAAGACACTTGCTGGACTGATCTTGGTGAATGACCTGTGCTCTGGAAGACTTCAGAGCCTCTACGGCCAGTCTCAGCAAAGGAAAAATGCTCTAGGCCACGGGTTGGGCCAGGGATTTGGCTTTGGGCCAAATTCAGCATTTTGTCTTTTTTTTTTTTTTTTAAGACAGGGTCTCACTGTGTAGTTCAGGGCAGCCTTGAACTCACTATGTAACCCAGGCTGGGCTCAAATTTACAGCAATCTTCCTGCCTCAGCCTCCTAAGTGCTAGGATTACAAGCATGCACCACTATGCCCATTTGTTTGTTTTTATAAAGGAAGTTTTATTGTGCCAGCCACGCTTGCTTGTTTACACATAGTCTATTGGCCGCTTTCACAATCCAATAGCAGAGACCATATCTATGGCCTGCAAAGCCTAAATATTCACTCACTGTTTATTTTCTTTTTCTTTTTTTGTGGAACTGGAAATTAAATCCAGGACCCAGGCTGGACTTGAACTTGCAATCCTCCTGCCTTAGTCTCTCAGAGGAGTGCTGAGATTACGGGTGTATGCCAGCATCCACACCCTGCTTACTGTCTGCCTCTTTACATAAGAGTTTACAGACCCCTGCTTTAGATTTTCAATCATCTGAAAACCTCTTTCCTGCTGTTCAGGTTCAGAGAAACTTCCGGCCTAGATGGGAAGTGCTGTGATCCTTGTCTAGATGGCTGGGAGCCCTGCACGGAGCTGGGCCGGCTTGGCACAAGGGAAAGCAGAGCTGCTCCCTGATCTTGTGACCATCTCTTCCTTCCCCTGTCCTGCTTTAGCTCTGCCCCATCATGGCCAACAAGGGTCCTTCCTACGGCATGAGCCGTGAAGTGCAGTCCAAAATTGAGAAGAAGTATGATGAGGAGCTGGAGGAACGGCTGGTAGAGTGGATCATAATGCAGTGTGGTTCTGATGTGGGCCGCCCGGACCGTGGGCGCCTGGGCTTCCAGGTCTGGCTAAAGAATGGCGTGGTGAGTGGCACCCTGGGAATAGGGCAGGGGTGGGGACATCCTGAGTCACAGGACAGGGCCCCTCAATTGAGTGAATGCCAAGCTGCATCCTCTGCCTGGCAGATTCTGAGCAAGCTGGTGAACAGTCTGTATCCTGACGGCTCCAAGCCAGTGAAGGTGCCTGAGAACCCACCCTCCATGGTCTTCAAGCAGATGGAGCAGGTGGCTCAGTTTCTGAAAGCAGCCGAGGGCTATGGTGTCACCAAGACGGACATGTTCCAGACGGTTGACCTCTTTGAAGGTACAGAGGCTGGGGATGGCAGTGAGCAGGCGGAGAACAGGATTCTGGGCCAGGGGAGGGGATGATCAAAATATCCCACAGCCAGGTGTCTGCTGATCTGTGCAGAGTGGATGAAGCCTGCCACACCACTCACAAGGACTTCCTGTAGGATCCACGGAAGCCGCCCATGGTTCGGGGACAATTCTTGCCGCTGCTGGCTTGTCCATTTGAGAGACAAGCAGGCCCCGGCTTGGAATTCTACCTATTCAGTCCTGAAGTTCATCCCCTGGCTGCTTTTTCTTCTCGCAGGCAAAGACCTGGCAGCAGTGCAGAGGACCTTGATGGCTTTGGGCAGCTTGGCGGTGACCAAGAATGATGGGCATTACCGTGGTGATCCCAACTGGTTTATGAAGTATGTGGCCGCCGGGGACTCCTGGCCCTGCGCTGGGCTCTCTCTGTGGGATGGGGCGGCCTGGGCTGGTACCCTCAGGGGAAGCAGAGGGCCAGGAAGGTACCAGGTGATGGATGAGAGTAAGTGGGCTGTTCATGGTTTTTATTTTTTGCTCTGCTGCGGACAGAGCTCAGGGTCCATGCAAGCTACACAGTGCCCTCGCAGAGCTGCTATCCCAACTCCATTCTTACTTCTTGGCTCCTTCTTTCCACTCGTCTGTGCTCAGTGAAATAAGGGAATGGGATTGGACTAGAAAGCAAGAGGGATCACAGAACAGCTGAAAAGATCAGCCAGTTCTCACCATTCTTTATCCCGGTTCCTCCTGCTTATAGGAAAGCCCAGGAGCACAAGAGAGAATTCACAGACAGCCAACTTCAGGAGGGAAAGCACGTCATCGGCCTTCAGATGGGCAGCAACAGAGGGGCCTCCCAGGCTGGCATGACAGGCTACGGGCGACCCCGACAGATCATCAGCTAGAGGGGCAGGGCCAGGCCCGAGGAGCCCCGGCTTCCGCAGCTCCCTGGCTGCTGCCTTCCTGCTTAGACGGCCCCACCCACACTTGTGTAGTTTCTCAGCCCTGGCCAAGCTTTGAGACTGTCACTGGGCAAAGGTGACTGCACACGGGCAGCTCCCCCAGCCTCAGCCCAGCTTACCCCGCAGCAGCACCACCGCCCGGCTCCTGCTCCCAGCCGCACCCACCACTCCACTCTCCTCGCACCGGGGCTAAGCCGGGGGCAGGTGGGCTGGTGCTGGGTGTGGAGCAAGCCCACTGTCTTCCTTGGCAGCAAAAGCCCATTGAAGGAGACCCAGCTCAGCCTCCCCCATCTTTTCCTGGAATACTTTTGGGGCTGAAATTCAAAAAGAAAAAAAAAAATATATATATATATATATACATTTTCTCAGGCCTGCCTGGTAGAGTTTGATTTTCCTTGGTCACTTTGGCTTGTCGAGCAGGGAGCAGAGGGCATCTGGGATCCCTGCGTGCTCTTGGCTGTATCCCCACCCCAGGGCCCTTCACGCCCTCAGGACCCCAGAGGGTTGGAAGAACAGGCCTGGAAGAAGACAGTGACTCTCAAGGGCTCAGGGGGAGGGAGCAACGGGGCCACCTGAGTTAGCTGCGGGAGGCCGAAGGAGGCAAGGTGGAGAGGGGCAGAATTGTCTGGAAGGTCTTTATTTTGGAAAAGCTGTGCAGAAAAAAATTTAACAAAATGTTGCTGTGAAAAGAGAAAATCAAATTTTAAGCATTAAAAAAATTCAAATCAATCCATTAGCTTAGATGAAAGGAGGAGGCCAAGAATGGGAGGACAAGTCAGAGGCTGTCGGGCAGACAGCGGCCTCCGGGGCGAAGGGCGTTTCCCTGAGCACTTTGCAGAGGAAGGCAGGGCGGTCACGGGGCTGGAGCGGCAGTGGCTCCTTTGGCTTCTCCTAAGACACACGTTCACCTGTCCCACCTGCTCCCCGGCCCTGCCACAGGCTTCCTAATGAAGCGGTAGGGCCCTGAGGAGGTCCCTCCCCAGCTATGCCAGGACCACTGAACCACTCCTTTGTGGGGGGGGGGCGACGGTGAGGGGAGTCAGGGCAGGTTCGAGGCAGCATGGCCGGAAGTGCCCGTCCTGGGCAAGGCTAGTGAAGGCCATGCTCTCAGGGCAGGCACCCTGGGGCTTTTCCCCACGCCTCTGTCTCTGCCACACTCCTTCCTAAGTGTTCCCGGTGAGGTTCCTGCCAAGGACTCTTCTGGCGCACAGCACCTTCTCAACCCACATGGGCAGTGGCCCCTATAACCTGCATCGCGGGCCTGCCCAAAAGAGAGGGTGGGGTGGCGGCAGTTCGATAACATGAACGCCAACCCCTTGGCCAGGCCACCTCACTGAAAGCACCCAGGCAGTTTGGAGGAGGAGCCTGTCCTCTCCAGACTGCCCTCTGACACTGTCTTCTGCCGCTTTACCCTCCCTGAGGCAGCCAGAGAGTGCTGCTGAGGCCTCAGGCTTCAGTTGTGAGGCTCAGGGCTACTTTCTCCCAGAGCTCCCCAAAGCGGAGCAGCTTCCCCAGTTCTGGGAAGGAAGAGCCTGTCCTACTTCAAGTCTTCCAGGCCCCGAGGTTAGCAGATCTGCTCCTCCTTGCCCTGCAACAGGTCTGGGGGTTGGTGCTGATAAGGGTAGTCCAGAGCACTCGGGCTGTTCCGGGGCAGGGTCCAGTCCCCCTCGCTGAGCAAGTCTGGGGCCAGGAGGTCAGAGGTGGTGGGAGGGCTCGCGGTCTGTGTCTCTGCTCCATTCAGATCCTTACTGGTGCAAAGTGGCACTGATTCCAGCTCTGTCCCCTCCTCTCTGGATTTTCGGCTCCGTTGGGGCCAGCGGCAGGATCCGTCCCTACAGCCTTGGGTAGAAGCCACATTTCTGTGGCTCATATACACCTCCAGCATGTAGTAAATGGTCCAGAAGACAGTGAAACAGCCCACCAGCACCAGGGTCTGGGGAAAAGCCAAGCACCGATGTGAGGGACTGTTCCCGTGCCAAGCTATGAGCTCGGGGAGTCCCTCCCCTCAGGAAACCGCCGCTCCCTGCACTGCCCCCTCTCCTGCCCCTCCCACTGCAGGACTGTTCCCTGCAGGGTCGAGGGCTAGAAGAAATGCTGTGAAACCACTATGGGGATCCAGGTCTTCCCAACCCCTCCTTCCCTGGGTCACCTGAGTAGTATCAAGGGCCAGCCCCCCTGGGCAGTCCTATCTGCCTGGAGTTCGAGTCTTGGGCCTAGTACCTTCAGGGTGTTAGGAGTGATGGTATACCCGTCTTCCTCAGGGATCTTCAGCCCAGGCGGGCAGGGCAGAGCAAAGCCATCATGCAGATACTTCCCGCTCATGGCGCCTTCTAACAGCCTGTGGGAAAGCAGGGGGAGAGGACGCCCTACTGACCCTGGCTCCTACACCACCTGCCCTCACCGTCCTCCTGCACTGCCACTGAAGAGGGGCGGGTGTCCGGCTGGCCTTCCAGCCCCTGGCTGTATCTGCAGCTGGGGTCCAGAGTTGGGGCTTGGAAGGGGGTGGGTTTCCTAGGTGGCTTCTTCTCCCGCTCCCTCATGAGCTGCCCGCCCTCTGGCCCACAGGGCCAGACCTACCTTTGTCTTTCCCTGATGTCCACTGGACTCCACATGGAGCCGTACAAGGTCAGCTGCCACTGCTGGAGGACGCCCAGCTGGGCTGGCTCATCACCTAGGGCAGCAAGCGGGCAGCCTGTGAGCCGCCCGTCGGCCATGCAGCCTATTGACACCCGGCCACTCAAGGCACTCAGACCACACAGCTCCGTGCAGTTAGTGGCTGCCCCACTGGGACCCCTGGGTTCTGCAGAACGCCGCAGAGGGTGCTGGGGCACAGGACAGGGAGGCTGAAAGGTTGAACTCCAGGCAGAGTTTTGCCTTTATCTTCTGTATTTTGGAATTCCAGCTGGACTTTTTCTTGAAAGAAAAATATTTTTCTACCAACTTAATGAAGGTTTGAAAACCACTAGTTGGTCTAGCGAACACTTAGCTTGACTAGAATTAGGGGGAGGGAGTGCAACTTCCAGTCTCTTTACTGGTATTGCAGATATTCAATAGTCACTGTTATTGTTACTTTATAGAAGTCACTTCATTTTTTAATTTTTTAGTTTTTTTTTGTCTTTTTTGAGCCAGGGTCTCACTACGCGGTTCACTTTGTACCCCAGGCTGGCCTTGAACTTGCAACCATCCTCCTGCCTCAGCCTCCCAAGTGCTCAGGTTACGGGCATGTGCTACCATGCCTGGCTTACATAGGTCACTTCAAACCTCTGGGCCTCAGTTTTTAAAAAATCATAAACATTAGTCCTCCCCGTACCTGCCTACGAGGGCAGGCTGAAGCAAGGTTATGTGTGAAAGGACTTGATCAGTCACCTCTCTAAGGAACAGACAGGTTGGACAATGGTCAGTTTTAGGGGTTGATGCTCAGTTTTGGATGCACAGTCCTCAGCACCTGCCTTCTTCATCCGATGGCAATGCTAGGTATTCCACATGGGACCCTTTCTGTGGGGACCCTGAGATCCAGAGGGGCAATCAGGAAAGGAGGGAGCCTGGGGCAAGGGCAAGGAGCTCACCCACGTCCCTGATGACTAGTCTGTAGGTGCCCTTTGCTCTTTCTCCCCAGCACCGCACAGTGGAGAAGGTCCAGTCGCTGAAGCCACTGGGATCCCTGGGGAAAGTACAAAGTCGAAGAGATGAAAGATGTGGCACAGGGAGCTGAGCCCTTTGCTAGGAACACTGCTTCCCCACCACATCAGCCACAGAAATGAGCCACAGCATGCGCCAGAAGGGGACTCGAGTGCTGCCCCTTGGCCATGTGGCACAGGGGAAAAGCCAAGGTGGAGAGGACACAGGTTTGAAGTCCCATAGATGTAGGTTTATTGTTACTTTCTTAGCACTTACTAGCTCTGTGACTTGTTCACACACTTGTAAAAGGAGGTCACAAAGTCTACTCCAGAGGGTTCTTTAACATTAGAGAATCTCTCTCTCTCTATGTATGTATGTATGTATGTATGTATGTGTATGTATGTGTGTGTGTGTGTATATATATATATATATATATATATATATATATATATATATATATATGTAGAGCACAATGCCTAACATCGTAAACCCTTGATTAAAGCGCATGATCTATGGCTTCCAGCTGCCGAGGACAGTCAGGGCCATGGTTGCTTATGACAGTGCCGTTATCCTCTTAAAGACAGCTCAGGAGGCCAAGGCAGGTGTACGTACGAGTCCATGCTGCGGGGGGCGCCGATGAGAGACATCATGCCACTGGGACAGAAGAGTTTCAGCTCCAAGTTGCCTCGGCGCGGGTGAGTGATGGAGACTGTCACTGCCACGTGCTCCAGGGTCTTGAGCCCCGACATCTCCAGGTCCATCCTGCTGACTGTAGGAAGTCAGGCTGGGAAGCTGGGGAACCAGCCCCGAAACACTCACACCCTCACTCCATTCCACCACACACAAATGCACAAGTTTGCCAAAGTCACACGCAAACATCTATGGCAACTTGAACACTAGTGACTAGATGCAGCGCTGCTGTGACATTTACGACCTAGAGCCTAGAGGAAGGCAATGCATGGTCGAGGCACAATGTCAGAACCCAACAGAGCAGCTTATAAGTTTTCATTCACCCCAAAATTATCGACTGAGTTCCTCCTAAATTTTAGGCACCTGACTAGATACCGGATCATAAAGAGGTTGGGTACAGTACCCATCTACTGAAGACAGATGGAAAACGATACAATACACACAAAACGGACCAGGGCAGACATGCTGTGAGACACGCTGAAGGAGGAAGTGAACACAGCCTGGTAGAGGGAGAGATGGCATCACAGAGACAGAGGCGAGATGAACAAGTCTCATATATGGAAGACAATACAAAATTGTCTTAAAAAACCACTGAAGTGGGTAAGTTTTAAGGAAATTATGCTGAATGAAAAGAAGACAATCTCCAAAGAACACAGCTGAGCATGGTGGTTGGTACACGCCTGTAATGCCAGTACTTGGGAGGCTGAGGCAGGAGGATCTTTGCGAGTTTGAGACCAGCCTGGGCTACAAAGCGAACTCAAGGCCAGCCTGAACCACATAGCCAGACCCTGTCTCAAAAAGACAAAAAAAAAAGTACACACAATGCATGATTCTGTTTACACAGTTATTCCCATGGGATTTCCCTGTACAAGTATTTTTCCACCTCCTGTGAACCTACAGTTCTTTCAAGACAAGAAAACAAAACAAAGCCCTAACGAAGTGGAGGATTCAATTGTAAGAAAGTAGAAGTACAACGAGAAATAATTCTTTTTAATGTACTTTTTTTCCCAGCAATTCATCCTAATGTGCAAGAGAGGAAGTAAAGCCTTCATTTTACAGATGAGGTTAAGAGATATTCAGAAAAGGGGAAAAGAGCTGGGTGTGGTGATGCACGCCTAAAATCTCAGCCCTCAGGAGGCTGAGGCAGGAGGATAGGGGCAAGTTCAAGGCCAGCCTGCGCTACATGGTGAGAGCCTATCTGAAACAACAACAAAAACCAAAAGAAAAAAAACAAAAAAAGGGAAAAAGGAACATAGGATGGAATGGCTTTAAATTTTTTTTTTTTTTAATTCTTAACAAGCAATTGAGAGCTATTATAAATTACTGAGCAAGGATGGAGTTTTAAACAAAGTGCTGAAGGAAGCTTTCTCTAGGGGTGGGTAGGAGAAGCCATAGAGGAGGAAAGAGGTGACAGAGGATGGGTTGTTCTAGGGCTGAGGTGACGGGTGTGTGGCCAACTGGGACTGAAGGAGGCAGACAATGCTTAAAGGCTGCAACAGGCTTTCTGTCCTGCTCAGCTCCAATCCCTGCTGACCTCACCCCAGTCCCCTCGCTACATTCACTGAAGTGTGTTGCCTCCTTCTTCTCCACGGTGACACCTGTGTCCCTGAGAACCAATGTCTCCAATGTCATAATGTCAGTTTGTTTTCCTGTCCTCTTTCTTCCTTTCTTTCCTGAGGATTAAATCCAGGGCTTTAAGCAAAAAACCCCACAAAACCCCAAAACCAAAAAAATAAACCCAGGCAGGGCCTTTCACACTGAGCTACATCCCCAGACCATTTTTGTTTTTTGTTTTGTTTTTTGTGACACGGTCTTGCTATGTAGTTCAGGCTGGCCTTGAACTTACTATGTAGCCCAGGCTGGCTGCGAACACACATAGTGATCCTTCTGCTTTGGCTTCCTGAGTGCTGGGGTTACAGGTGTGTGCCACCATGCCCGGCCTTGACCTTTTATTTTTTATTTTGAGACAGGGTTTTTCCAACTCTCTACGTTGTTCAAGCTGGGATTGAATTTGTGATGCTCCAGCCTCAGCCTCCCAGGGAACTGGGATTACACCATTTTTATTCTTTTCTTCTTCCTTTGGTAAGGTTTGGGAGCAAGCAGAAAGAAAAGCATGTGTTTAGCCAGCCAGCTACAACTAGCCATCTTCGCTTGTCCCATTCACTGGCCAGCCAACTGCAGTCTAGCTGCTGTCCCCAGGGACACACCAGGATGATTCTTTCCAAGGTGACCCCTGGCGTCTTTGTCAGCCTGGTACACTCTTTCGTCCTTGTCTTGCTGGCGCTTTCTCAAGGAAAGCAACCCTGACACCCGCAGTAGCAATCTATTCTATTTTCATGTGTTTATGAGTCCTGTCTCTAATCACAAGAAGAAGTAGAGAAAAGAGGTCCTCAAAACCTAACTTCAGTAGTTACCAATGCATAGACAATATATTCCTTTTGTAGATGATTTTATATATTCCTCCCCTTCCTAGACTCTTTTGACAGAATCCCCAGGCACCTGGCAGTGCCTGGGTAGAGACTTTGGTATGCACTGCTAGAAGAGGAGGCCTAAGGAAGCTCCTGACTTTCCTTGCGTCTCTCTCTGCTAACCCTGACTGGTGACCATGTATCTCAAAGGCTCCCAAGGCTTCAAGATAAAACACAGGCCAGGGGTATAGCTCAGCAGCACAGTGCCTGCCTGGCAAGTGCAAGGTCCTGAGTTTGATTCCTGGCACCAAAAAAAAAAAAAAAAAAAAAAAGGTACAGCATAAGCACCTCCCTTGGCACGTGCGGCTCTAACAGCCACATCCAGGTGCGGGCCTCCGTCTCCCCGCACTCACCGCTCCCGCTGTCTCACGACTTGGGGCTCCCTGAAACTCCCTTGACGTGTCACTCCTACTGCTTGGTCGTCCCTTTCCTCATCTGCCCTCCTGGCTATCTCACATGACAAACTGCGGTCAGTGACCAACCTGAGGACCTTCGCATCTTCCTGATGGCAGATCTCTCTCCTCTGCTCTCCCAGTGCCTGCTCCACCTCTACCACAGCTCATACTGCCCTGCACTAGCAGACTACACTGTCCTCCCTCACAGACCGTGAGGTCCGTTGGTGCAGGAGTCCTGTCTGATTTCTGAATCCACAGAGCATCATACAGTGCCTGAGCAAAGCAGGTCTCAAGTATTTGTAGAATAAATGAGTGGCTCAAGCAAGGGACAATGCAGAGGGAGAATAGGGGACTAACCTGCAAGGGAAAGGCCAGAGGAAGACCTGGGCAGAGACAGTGGGGACAGAGGGGCAGGGGCTCCGGCAGGTTTAGGGGCCTAGGGAATAGTAATGGCAAAGGTAAGTGGAAGAAATTTGGGAAGCAAGTTGGCTTTTGAGAGGTGATAATGAAACCCCAAATTTCCTAGGTGTTAATTGTAATATATTGGTAGAGTATCAGTAACACACAGTGCCAGGTGTGGGGGCACACACTTGCAACCCCAGCACTTGGGAGGCTGAGGTAGGAGGATGCACACGAGTTGGAGGCCAGCCTGAGCTACAGAGCGAGACCGTCTCAAAAAAACGTTAAGAGGCCAGGGATTTAGCTCAGTGGTGCAGCGCCTGCCTGGCACGTGTGAGGTCCTGAGTTTGCATCTCGGTACCCAAATAAACCACACAGTGGCTTAGGAATACAAAGATGAAGGAATACATTCCCGGCACAGGGGGAAGGCAGCACTGACATGGCAGAGAAAGGGTGCACAGGCAGGTAACTGCCCCCCTGTGGAACAGAAAAGAATCCAAAAAGGAACCCAGTTGAAGAGGAGCGCCTGTCAGCGTTCACAGTATGGACAGCGGCACGCTATAGTCTTTGTTTGTTTCTTTCTTTATTGGTGTGGGTGGGAGGCGGGTGGCCATGCATGTGAGCATACTCCCATTATTTCTAGAATTTCTAGTGAATTAGATGTGCTCATATATTAAAGAGGTTAATGTTTAGAACAGTGTGTGGCACATAAAAACCACTCAGGCCACAGCTGATGACCCTCACTGTTAGTTAGCCTTTGTGGTCTTTCTACCCCAAGAGACACCAGCGCTTCTGTTTGTCCGCATTCTGGTGGGAGCCATGACAATCTCTACCCTTCCTACTGGTAAGGGACACAGTCAGAGATTTAGATCTAGAAATCATGTGTGGAGAGGTGGTAGCAAGTCATAAACACAGAGGGAGGACAGATAATCTTTTCTCCTTTTTTTGGAGACAAAGTCTCAGCTCTGTAGTCCAGGTTGGTCCTGAACTCTCTAACTTAGCTTAGGCTGGCCTTGAACTTGTGATGATCCTCCTGCCTCAGCCTTTCAAGTGCTGGGATCACAGGCGTGTGCCGCCACGCCCAGCATGAGGACACATGATCTTGGATCAAAGTCTTAGAAGACATTCAGGACTCTGGAGCAGTAGGTGAGCAAGTGAAGGCAGCGAGGACCCCAGGAACAGAGGTCAGAAGAGGGTGACACAGTAAGGGGGTCACAGAAGCCGGAGCAGATGGGCTGCAGTGCAGGTCTAATTAACCAGGTGAGAACAGTGGGAAGGTGAAGGACAGACTCTGAGTAGCTTTGGATGGGACCAGGGAGAGGCACCACGAGTGGCGAATGAGTCTTTCACAGTGGAGGGAGCATGTGAAAGCGGAGCAGTGGCCTCAGCTGATTCCTCTGAAAGGCTGAGGGGAGGCAGGGACATTAGCTGGGAGGCAGAAGGAAGAGGAGAGGGGAAGAGTGGGCTGAAGGGACTCACTGCCCAGGGCACAAACCAAGAGGAAGGGCAGGTGTGAGCTGGTGCTTGGGAGTCTTGTAACACTCAGACTCTTGTGCAGAAGACACCTGCCCGAGTCTCATTCCACCTCCCACCCTCTGGGAGAGATGTCAGACCCAACGTCTGCTCTAAAGGAGCTGGGCGCCCGATGCCCTCTCCCTCCTAACCTCCTATTGGTGGGGGAAATGGGAGTCTGCCTGGTTCTTCAGCTGCACTTTTCAATCAGCCACATGTGACCGCTTAATTCTTTTTTTTTTTTTTTTTTTTTTTGTCTTTTTGAGACAGGGTCTATGCTGTTCAGGCTGGACTTAAAACTCGCAAAGATCCTCTTGCCTCAGCCTCTCCTGAGTGCTGGGATTGTAGGCGTGTGCCTCTACCTCTGGCTTTAATTGTATTTAATTATACATAATTGAAATTTAAGTAGTTACAACCCAGGTGTGGTGGTGCTCGCCTGTAATCCCAGTACTCGGGAGGCTGAGGCAGGAGGATTGCTGCAAGTTCAAGACCAGCCTGGGCTACAAAGTGAGCTCAAGGCCAGCCTGAACTGCATAGCGAGATCCTGTCTCAAAAAGACAAATGCATACACACATACATACAATTAAAGTTCTGTTCCTCAGTCACACCAGCCACATTTTAAGTGTTCCATAGAATTATATAGTGCCATGGATCTAGAACATTCCCATAAAGGCATAAAGTTCTGTGTGACAACTTTGCTCTGCAGTCTTAGAGGTATTTCTACTCTAGGGATGTTCAGCTCCCTCTCCCTTAGGGAAAGTGCCCTTGCTGGCCCCAGACTAGGAATCACCCAGATCCTATGGAAAAACTACAGCTTGGCTGAAGAGGGTGGGGTTTCTCAAGTCTCTGGGGCTGAGTCATTCAGCTCTGTACTGCCTGGGCTTCCTGCCTTCCGCTCTCCAGCTCTTGCCCTCCGTGTGCTCAGAGGTGACAATGGTCCTGTCAGAAGTCACTGTCCCTGACCTCTGAAGTGTGCAGCAGGCCCACTTGCTATCTGGATGAGACTCCTCCAGCCCCGTGCCCGGTCTCTCCCTGCTCCTGCGCACCCTTCCTCTCCGTATACCACCTCCTGCTATACCCCGCCCCCCGGGACAACCTGTCCCCCTTTCTCTCGCCTCCTAGTGACAAGTAAATAGTTGTAAGAGTCTTCAACTCCTAGGAAATGTGTCAGACGTCCTGGGGCAGCACCCGGGTTACAGGAGCAACAGATGACAAAACAGGAGAGGCCCCAACCCTTACAAGTCAACTCCCTCGTTTGACAGGTATGATGAGAAACAGTCCTCAGTGGGAGATAAAGGTTAGAAGCGTACAATCCCCAAGACTGTGGGTACAAAGCCAGGGGCTTCTCACAGGACTACATTCCTGGGCATGTTTCTGAACTGCTGTGTCTTGGCTAGTGCACTGTGCCCTTTCCAAGATAGCATTCCTTTTACGGGAAATGGAGTGACCGGGCCCAAGGCTCCTTTCACAGACCGGGAAACCGGCAGGAGCTGGACCTGCTTAGATAGGGGGTTTTCAACTGCTCCAAGCAACAACTCCCCCCACGGCAGCCTGCCCTCCTCCTGCCTGGGCCCTTCCTGCAGCTGTTCTTTCTCCGGCCTGGGCTCTGGTCTGAACACTTCTGAGGAGGACAGAAAACGTGAGGGCACAGTTCCAGCTTGGGTAGAGTATGACATGCCTCAGCCTTCACAGAAAGGAGTGAACAACTCTGTTTGCCAAATTCCTCAAAGGAAAAAAAGTCCCTGAGGGGCCAAGGGTGGAGAAAACTGGGAAATGTACAGAGAGAGGGGCTGGGAGATTACCCTGGTGGCAAGAATGCACGCTTAGCACGTGCAAGGTCCTGGGTTCCATCACCAGTACCAGAATAACACAATCACAACGAAAAATTGGGCAGAGGTCCTCTTGAGAAAACATCCTAATCTGTTCCCCCTAAGGGTTTCTGCCTCTGTGCTCAACATACACAGCCACATCAGTCACTTAGACGACACCCCTCCCTTTACCCTTCACAGGACCCCAGCGGCCTGGGCACCGCGGAAGCGGGGTAAAGCACAGGTAACTCTAACCTAGGGACCCCTACTTATGCCTCTGTCCCACCCCACAAGCGGTGTCAGGCTCCAGGAGACAAGCCTGAGCATCAAAGGAAAAAGTTTCAATTCCTTGGCCTTGCCGAAGGCCTGGGCTGGACAGCTAGCTGTCTGGCAGGATCTTAGCATGGAAGTCACAGGAGCTTCTCTCATGCTCAGTCCCACACCCGATCCATCCACCCGCCTTCCCAGCTGGTTGCTTAGTGGCCCCTTTCACTCCTAGGAGCTCAGGAGAAAGGTCTTGTCTAAGCAGCCATGGGGCCAGCCAACTCAGAAGCAGCAACATGTCCTAAAATGGTCAAAGAAAACTCCACAGGTTTGGCTGGAGCTCAGCTCCTGAAGGAAGCGGGGAAATCGGCAGGGAGGATGAGCCTGACGGCCCCTTCGTGCACCCCAGGCCTGAGACCTGAGATGAACCCCTTTGTGCTGACCACTTACCATTCCATAGGACCTCCAGTGAGTGGGGGGACCGCAGAATAGCCTTGTTCACTTTCAGCACGGGGCTGACGTAGGAAGCTAAGTAAGGGACAGACGTCCAGATCTGTTAAAGGAAAGGGGGTGCTGGTGGCAAATCAACAAACGAGACTGATCACACTCGCACTCCCCTGCACGCACCCGCACAAGCACTCACACCCGCCCGCCCACCCACGTGTTCCGCAAGGCCAGCTCTGTCTTCCCTCTCTGCACTGTCACTGTCTTTCACTCCTGGGCTCCTGCTGACAACCTGGATGGCCCCTTGAGGCACCACGTCCAGGAGGCACAGGAAATGGCCTTGTCCAGGGTGAAAGAGGAGAAGCGAGCATTCCGGAGGGCCCGGCTATACTGCAGTCCCGTTTACTCCACCAACAGTTTGGGGACTTCCATCACAATGCTGAGCCTGAGTGCCGCCTGCTGCCGTGGGGGCAAAAGTGGTCAGTGAAACGACACGGTGAGAGCAGAGCGCCAGGCAATGTTTTCAGCATCAGATGCCCGCTTGGCCACCCTGCCCAGGCTGCCCGCCCTGCCCTGCCCACACCTGTTCACCTTGGCTGCATTAACGAGTCTCCAAGCGTTGAGCAGGCCGAAACCATGCTGATGGCTGTGGCTGAAGCCCGCTTCATTGGTGAGCCAATCTGCACGGCGATCTTCATACTGAAAGAACAGGGGCCCCCGTCAGTTCCATGCATGGATGGTGTCGTAACAATAGCCCGACTACTGTCTCCTCGCTTCCTCCTGGTCAATCCAGTCCAGATGGCTCCCACTGAGGCCACTGGGATGGATTCCCCCAGCAAGCTGGGACAGAGGTCAAAGCCCCTGGACATCGCTACCTGGCAGCTTCCTTCCAGAGAGGGTGTCAGGAGGCACCAGGCCCACCCACGGCTCCCCTTGGGAGGATAAATGGATTAGCAGAGCAGGCACAAGTGTAAGCGTGTAGTCTTTATCTGTTCCTTACCAGTGCCACTCCGAAAAGGACTTGGTGCCTAACATTTGGGACACTTAGAATCTGAAGCCTCCTGACACCCAGACTCTGGGGTAGGCTGAGCCTGGCCACCCGTCTACCTGCCAGGATCTTACCTGGGTAGCTGTGAAGACAATGATGTGCTGGACATCGCGCCATGTGAGACAGGGCCGTACCTGCAGCATGAGGGCTACCATGCCAGCTGCCAGAGGAGCTGCCGCAGAGGTCCCTGTGTGGCCCTCTGTGCAGCCGGTGCCCTTCTGAAGGTCCCAGTCAGTGGTCACCTGGGAAGTGGAGTGCAGAGCAGTGAGGGTGTCAGAGATGCATTCAGGCCTCAGACCAAGTCTCTCAGGTGGGCCTGGCTTCCTTAGAGATATGGGCTTGACTAGAGAGGCCCACAAGCAGGGCCAGAAAAGGGGACCCTTAGCCCTCTGGCCTCTGATGGACCGCTGCGGAATCAAAGTGAGTGGCTTCTGAGGGCAAGGCTGTAGGGGGACGTATGAGGGACATATGCCAGGGGCCTTGGGTGTTGCCAAGTTTTGTGATTCTTGCCCCAATTCTCCACCCAGCACCCCCACACCCTCAAGGCAAAATGGACAGGAGAGCTGCTGGGCTTCAGCTGCTGCTAGGCTTCAACTGCAGCTGGAACAAAAGAATGGCACCAGTTGAGGAACTCCCCACTTGGCAGCTTAGGGCCAGGGCTGGGGCAACGCATGTGCACACAACTCGCTAGGGGTCAGCTCCGTGTCTGAGCAGCCTGTCTGTCCCTGCTCTCTTGACCACACACAGGATGAGCTGCCATGTGTTCTGGTTGGTGTCTCAGGTGGGTTTCCAGAAGCCCCCCTTTGCCACCCATGGTTCTGATGTAAAATGCAAGTGGTAGAGATAGTATCTGCCGGCATCGAGTTCTTTTCATGTCTCATCACTGCTGGAGCCTCAGAGGGTTCAGCTGTAGAGGGCTCTGCCTCAGGTCGCTCCTTTATGTGGCACTTGGATCCTTATCCCATGGTGCTGGTGCAAGATCCGAGACTTACTTCCTTGCAGCTTCTCTTCTGGGTCAGATACCAGGGTGCCAACTTCTGCCAAGAGCTGCCTTCTCTCCATTGTACTCACCACTTCCCTCCCAGCTGTGACAGCAGTTGCCAAGAGATGCTGTTTTCACCCAGGCACTGTGCACGCCCAGCAAGAACAGGAAAAACCCTCTCCAAGTTCTAGTCTCAGCGAGAGCAGGAAGCTAGAGCTGTGCCAGGGAGCAGATTGATTTTTTCCTGTTAAGGAAATGGGCTCACAGTGACAGTCTAGTGTGTAGCTGTGAACTTGCCCATGGAGGCAGGAGCTGTGTGGAGCCCTAGCAGCGTCCAGGCAAGCTTCCAGGTAGCCAAACTGTGGGAAGCATATGCTCCTGTCTCTGCCCTCAGAGAGGTTGCTCCACCCAACTATCCAGGGCATTGGACAGAAAGTGGCAACAGAAGTTCTTGAAGCAAGGCTGTTCCAAAGATGGAACTTGGCTATGTACACTCTTTCTTCATTTCTGGCCAAATTATTGTTCAGATGGAAAGCTGGGGAGAGGGCGAGAAGCAGAGCTGAGTCTGGATGGGAAAAGCCAGGCACTGCAGAGTGGCAGTGACTCTTCTTTTCTGGAGCCTTCTGAGGGGCCTGGCCGGAGCAGGGACGAGATGGGGCCCAAAGAGCTCTGGCAGGAGGTGAAGACAGAGGACATTCTGGCTCCTCCTCCTACCTGAGGCTGACTGGGGCAAGGAGCCCTGCGGACATAGCATAGCCAAGCTGGCTTTTCACTTTAGCCCACTTCCTTCTCTCCTCTCCCCGAGGCAGGGCAGGGTGGGAGGGAGGAGGTAGTGGGGGTCAACTGGCACAGAGCCTGGGAACATTGTGTTGACCAGAAGTCATTTACTGGCATAACAAAATTTTAGTTTTGGAAAATGAACTTGACCCTGCAGGAAGACAAAGCAGCCTAATTCCCAGTGGCCCCAGAGAGCCCTCCCCACTCAGCCACTGGAGAAATCTGACACCAGCTGGTTGAGGCACAGCTCCTGCCTGGAGCCTCTGGTCCCCAGTTCCTCTGCTATGGGCCACAGGGGCATACATGCAGCTCTAGGACTATGGCCCAGAGACCTGGCCTAAGCCCACTGGGATGGAGCCCAGCACAGGTAGCTTCCAGGGTTCCCAGGGTTCCTGCTCCAATCTCTCTGCCACAGCTCCAATTATAGCTCTAGGCAAGAGCTCTGCCGGGCTGACCGGGGCCAGTCCTCAGGCTCCTCTTCCCGCCCACCCGGAAAGATCAGCGCTAGCTTTCCTGCTGAGGAGGAACACGACAAAACTCACAGTATTTACAGAGCGGTTGAATAGCAATGCCATGAGGCTCTGTTTTTAAGCCTACAGCAAGAAGCCAAAGCCTAAATTCTACCATGGGAAGGCATTTCAAAGTTGTTTAATCAACATGATACTTGTTTCTAAAACAATATGTGTATTTGTTCCAAATTAAAAATTATGAGATCAAAGCCATTCACAAGGATTTATTAAGAGCCCTCAGCAGTCTCCCAACAGAGGCCTTAAGAGGCTCAGCCGTTCGAGGGCCGAGGAGCAAAGAAACACACTGTGATGGCTGAGGGAGGTCATGTGGGACAGGCAGGGCCCAGTGCCCTCAACACTCACGATGCTGCGGAGCATCTTGTCTCCACCACTGAAGGTGACGGCCAGCATGGAGGCACACTCTTCCGCATAGAAGGGCATCCGTCCCTCCTCGTCCACAGCACCTGGCACCAGGGAGGGACATGGGAGTCGAGGTGACAAGTCCATCCTGCAGCGGGGGCCTGATAATACCACAGTCAGCTCTTCGTTATCACCTGGGGGCAGCCTCGAGCTTAGAAAGTGATCTGAGCTGGTCAGGCCTGGCGGCACATTCCTGTAATCCCAACTACTGGGGAGGCTGAGGCAGGAGGATTGCAAGTTCAAGGTCAGCCTGGCCAATTTAGCAAGACCTTGTCCCAAACAAAAAACATGTTTTCAATAGTTTTCAGGGCAAAACTGAGTGCCTCCCACTTTTACACTTAGTCATTCATTTTTTTTCTTAATATTTACTAAGTATCTGCCACATGGAAAATGCCACCTCCTGATCTCAGTCAGGTAGGAAGTTGGGTAAGTGAATAATTATAGCTGCAGTGACAAAGCCTATGACTGGGAGCACAGGTAAAGGGCACTTCCTCAAGGCTAGTGAGGAGCACAGGTACAGGGTGCTGAACTAGGATAGTGAGGAATCGGGGAAGGCTCCAAGCGGAAGGCAGGTGGCCCCTGGGGTGAGAGACCACAGCACAGACCTGACTCGTCATGGCGGGAGTGGAGGCAGGGAACGGTTCGGGGTGCTCCCAGGGAAGCCCGGAGATCTCGGAGAGCAGGCTTAGTCCTATCCCAGCCCAAAGGGTGCCCTTGCTCACATATTCGGGTAGACACACTAAAGCTGAGGCACACGAAGAGTCACAGAACTGCAGATCACTACCTATGGTGACAGTGTAGATGGAGTTGGCGTAGCCATCGTAGTTGCAGTTGTCGTTGTGCTGGCCCCCGTTACCACTGGCCACCACGAAGATGCTCCCAAAGCCCTGGCGGCCGGCCATCACTCCGTGTTGCAAGGCAGCCTGCAGAGCCAAAATGTCAGGGTATCAGCTGAGGTGCTCATCCAAAGACCCTACCTACCACACCAGTCACTCCTGCCTCCCCTCCGAGAAAGAAAAAGGAAGTAAAGTTCAAAGGGCACTGGGCATGGGGAAAAGAGATTTACAGGTATGTACAAAATGGAGAGGGAAGTTGGGCATGGTGGCGCATGCCTCTGAGCCCAGCACTTGGGAGGCTGAGGCAGGAGGATTGCTGTGAGTTTGAGGCCAGCCTGGGCTACACAGTAAGTTCTAGGCCAGGCCTAGACCCTGTCTCAAAAAAAACAAAAACGATGGGGAGGGAGTTTAGAGTGGAATGAAGTCGGACGGACACTATCACACGGCAGAGTGGGCCAGGAGTAACAGCCAAGGACATGTCAAAGGGAAGCACCTGTGTCAACCACCCCCCCCCCCCCGGCCTGGGCTAGGTGTACACTTCCCAAAAGGAGGCCATGGGGCTAGAAGGCACTGGGGTGGCGCTGTGGGTGGGGAAGGGGTGCAAAGAAGGATGGACCGGGAGTAGTTTCTCTCGGGCCGGGTCTCCTACTCTCCCTCCAGTTCAGTTACCTTCCCGAGCTGGTGGGGGCCATCCACTGTCTTCCCGTCATCATCTGGGCCCCAGCTGTAGAGAAAATAGCCGCAGGGAAGAACCAGGGCCAGGCTGTCCTACCCACCCAGGCCTCCAGGCTCTGCGTGCTGGCCACCCTGTCTGTGGCCCTTACTCTCTTCCTAGGGTTCCAGTTCAGGACTCCTATGATTTTTTTCCCTCTTGGAGGCGCCGGGGATTGAGGCAAGGCCTCCAGCACACCTCCACTCTCAGTAAGCACTCTACCACCGAGCTACATTCCCAGCACTAGGATTCCATCAGGAAAAGACACAGGTTTCCAAGGTCCAGCCCTTCTCCAAAGTGGAAAACAGAAGACCGAACTAAGGGTCTTCTTTTCCCTGGAAAAGCCCCCAGTCTAGGGCTTCTTTATTCTGACGCTGGGCTCTGACCCACCAGTCCCACTGACATGAGACAGTACATAGCTGTGGAGGTGAACAGGGTCACTCCTTGGGGTGGGGCCTAGGCCTTGCCACTGGGCTGGAGGGCAAGGTATGCATGAAGGGGTGCTCCATCTGGGTTAGCTCTCGGTTCTCAGGCTGCGGAATTCTGCTCTTTGGGAGGAAATACTTTGTGGATGACATCAAGGATTTAAGAGGGACTGGCTAGGGGCAGGAGCAATGGCAGGGGGGCCACCCACCCCCAGTTCCTCCTGATCCTGCCCACCAGAGCCACAGCCTGAAGCTGCAGGCGCTTTTTTGTAGGGTGGCAGGGACAGGCACTGGGATTGAGCTTGCCTGTGGTTGGAGAAGAAAGCTCTGTGAGTTTAGAGAATAAATATCTGTGTGACAGGCCGGGGCACTCCTTGTGTGGCAACCCGCTCACTGGGGTGACAGAAGCTTAAGACTGAGCACCCATAGCTGAGCATCTGGAGAAAGGAGGGCAATGGTCTCCTCAGCTGAATGAAGGACCCCTGCGTGGACCTGCCTGAGCCAGCCCACCTTGCCGTCCTTATGTTGGGGGATTCATTCCAGGTGCTCCGCCCTGTCGCCCTCTCATCTGTGCTGCCTCACCTGCAGCTCTGCCTCACCTGCAGCTGTAGATGTCATTGATCTGATAGTGCTTATTGAACGCCACAGCCTCCATGCTGTCTGTGAGTGGCCCATCCAGTACCCGGATGCCTAGGCATGGAAGACACCACATCCTTACTCATACTGCCACCCATGACACCGGTAACTTAGCTGGTCCCCCCAGTGGGGGACTGGGTGTTGGGGGGCTACGTGTGGGAGACTGATTTCCTGTTTGTTCTTTGGTGTTTTTTGAATTGTCCCACATATATGTGTTACCTGTCTGAAAAATGTTTTTAATTGTCATGCTGGAGCTTGGCCTGTAATCATCCTGGGGTTTTGCAGGAAAAGTAAGGTTAGAATATAGGTAACTAATTTCCCTCTTATCTTTATCCCAGTCAGGCAGAACAACTAGTAGAATACTCCACACATAACAGATGCTGGCTATTCATTACCATCCACACTCCCAGAGATGACTGTTTGCCCTCTAAGATGGGGTGTCATGTCTTGGTGACCACATAGGGACAAAAGGGGCTAGGAGCAGGACACAGCTGCACATGCTTGTAATCCCTGCATTGAGGTAAGGCGGAGGCAGGAGGATTGCAAGTTTGAGTTCTGCGTGGGTTACTCAGCAAAACAGTCTCAAAATAAAAAACAAATAAGGTCTGGGGATGTAGCTCAGCAATAAAGCAGCCTACTATTGACAAGGAAAAGGGACGGTGGGGGGCAGTTTTGAACCCTGAAGGTTTCTGGCCCACTTTGCAATCTTATCTGCAGAGGACTGCTGCCTCCTACTGGAGGGTGAGGGAAATGCAGCCAGCCCACTGGCTCTGGAGGTTCTTGGGCATTTTTAGGAATCGCTTTCTGCCCTGATGGACAAAGAACGAAGTGGAACCTCAGAACCACTTCCAGTGGGGGACTGGGCCATCCAGCTCTTGAATGGCTGGAGTGTAGCTGTGACGGCAGAGGGGGGTGGAAAGTGAGCCTGGGAGAGCGTTGTGCACAGATGTGTGGGGTCGTGGCCAAAGAGCTGTTGATAGGCACTTTGTAAACTACGAAAATGCGAGCAAGGAGCTGTCAAGATGACTTGGGTCACGGATGAGAGAAAGGGAAGAGACGGGAGAGGTGGGGCTGTGGGACAGCAGCTATGCTACTGAGACATGTTTGGAACATCACTGTACTGAAAAACCAACCAGCTAGTGGTCCTACTGTCCTAAGGGAAAAGGAGTTCACCCTTTGCTGTAGGCTGCGTGTTGGGGGTGGGAAAAAGAAGTTTGATGAAGGGGTGGGGGTCCGGGAATGACTAATGTGCCTGGCAGAGCCCACCCAGGTCATCGGGAGGCTACCTGCTATGCGGCTCCCGTAGGCCACGCCTACTGCACAGAAGCTGTTGTTGGGCACAGCAGCGATTTCGCCGGCACATCGAGTGCCATGGTGGTTGCCATTCTCCACATCCGGGTGGGGCATGGGGTCAGGATCGTTGGAGTTGAGGTCATAGCTACCCTCAGGGCTCTGAAATATTGAGGGACAATAGTCACTCACTGGTTAGGAGGCAGGTCCTAGGGGTCTAGCAGAGAAAGGAACTGGAATTTGGGATTCTCAGGCGGAGAAGCAAGCACATGTTTGCAAACCACATAGGCTATAAGATCAGAGCAGTGGACGCTGGGGCGGAACTAGGAAGCACCACGGCTCTTAGCAGATGTCTCTCTTGCCTGTTATAGGAGTGGGCACACTGCAGAAATGGCTTGGGCAGCCTAGTACAAGAGAGATTTCCGGTTATTTATCAATCACGTTTTAGAAAGAAGGTACCCGGAACTGTGGAGAAGGAAGCTGCCTATAGGGGCCACTCCTTACTCCGCAGCAGGAGCAGCACAGGAAGCAGGAAGTCGGGCTAGAGTTGTTCTCCCTTGGGGCTGGAGCACCTGCTGTGTCTTAGCTGCTAGGCTGGAAAGCTGGCTGGGAGAGGAGAGGAGAAAGCACCTCATCCCACCTCTGAGCTATGTGGTTTGGCTCGGTGCTTGCAAGGTGAGGAACGAGACAGAAGCAGGGTGCAGAAGGCACCAAGATGTGGACAGGGAGGTGGGTCCAGGCCACTCACATAGTTGGGTGCAATGTCCTGGATGGTGTGCTCCACTCCGTCATCCACCACCACCACCGTCACCCCGCGCCCAGTCACATTGTGCTCCCACACACCCGTCACGTTGATGTCCCTGCCGGGGCTCCGCCGGTTGTTCTGTCGGACACAGGGTGGGAGCCCAATGACACAACGTGTACCCCGGAGAGACAAGTTACAGCGAGCAACTCTTCATCTTGGCTTCCACCCAAGAGCCAGGGAGATGCTGAGGGCCAACAGGTCACAGGGAACACAGCCCAGAGGGTCAGGTGACAGTTCCGCCACAGACTTGGTCTCTCGGAGCATTTGGTGTCACTTGTGGGTGACGTGGGGTGACCTGGGGGCCAGGGTAAGGGCTGGACAACATAGTTATTATTATTATAGTTATTATGCCAGTCCACAACGTGTCAGGCATTGTTATAAATGCTTCCTATGTATTTTCACTTACCCTAACCAAAATTCCACAAGGTAGGTACAATTACAGTCTCCCTTTTACGGATGGGGAAAGCGAGGCACACAGAGGCAAAGCACAGGCACACGTTAATAAGTGGCAGAGCCTGCATGTGGCCTGGGAAGCCTGGCTGCAGCCCGAGTGCCCAAAGCACTGTAGGACAGTGGCTCTCTGGACGGGGAACAGGGAGAGAGCAGAGGCTAAAGACCAACTACAACCCTGGCCCCACAGAGCCCCTTCAGGTGAAGGAGGGGTGACAGGAAAGGGGTTTGGTGAGAAGCCAGTAAAGAACTGGACCAGAACCTACCCACAGGAAACAGAAAACTGCAGAGCTGGACTCACCAGGTGCCACTGCTGAGGGTACTTGGGGTCATTGAAGTGGACGCTGCGCTTGGCCCGCTTCAGCAGCCTCTGCTCTGAGTGCCAGCGTACAGCCTCGTGCCCAGCTAACACAGCCTCAGCCTGCTGCCGGATGGCCTGCACCTCCACAGCCTGCCTGGGCCTGGCTGGCTGCACAAAGAGGTAGTGGCCTCGGAGCTCTCCAATGCGCCCAGCATTCACCAGCCCTGCTGCCTGGGCCACGGCATCTGCTTGCTGCTCCAGATGCTCTTCCTCCCGTTCACCTTCCGGGCTGTCCAGGTGCACAGCCCAGCTGAGCCCCCCTGTGCCTTGGGCATCAGGCCCACCTGCCCCTGCCAAGCCCATGACCCAGGGAACCAATAAGAAGAGCCCGGCGAATCCCAGCCAGAGGCAGGTGGGCGGGCCCAGGGGGGCATCCAAATGTGGCACTTTCTGCCTCCCCTTCGGCATCAGAACAGCAGGCTGCAGGCAAAGAGAAAGGACAGAAAGAGATAAAAGAGCCAGTGACCGCAGGAGCCTGAGCGGGCACCTGGAAACCCTCACTCTGCACCTTTCACAGCCTTCAGCGTTTGATCCTCACTTTTTGGTCACATTTACTCGTGATCAACAAGGTCAGCAGCAGGTGGAGTATGGGCCAGTGCTGAGCGCCGGACGACTTCCCATGCACCACAGTCCAATCCCTCGGCCACAAGCAAGCAAGCCGCGCCCAGCCGCTCACCCGCACCACGCTGCTCTTCCTGCTGTCACTACTCACAAGGTTCAAATTACACACAATGCCCACGAGTGACTGGGGCCAACTCCACTGTTCTCTGCCGGAGGATCCCACACCCTTATTTCGAGGGGACGTGAACCTTATCCTAGCTGACATTTCAGTCTGGTTGTCCTCAACGGGCCCCGTGCCCACCTGGGCTCTCTGTGATGTTGAGTTCTTGGTCTGGCTAGCCGCATCACACTCATTTTGTGCAACTGGAGCAAAGGCGTCACCTTCGCTGAATACTGTTGATTCTGGGCATAGGTTGCAGACCTGTGGGCCCCAAGAACAGAACAAATAATGTCCCTCCAAAGCCAGTACAGCAAGCAGAGACTAGCCACAAACCCTAGGACCAGTGACCACAAAAACTGTCTACTGATAAGTATAATCTCTAGATATCTAAAATAGGCCACATAGGCCAGGTGTGGTGGTGCATGCCTGTAATCGCAGCACTTGGGAGGCTGAGGCAGGAGGATCCTTGTGAGTTCGAGACCAGCCTGGGCTACAAAGTGAGCTCAAGGCCAGCCTGAACTGCATAGTGAGACCCTGTCTCAAAAAGACAAAAAAAAAAAAAAACAACAACAAACCAAAAACCAAAAACCAAAAACAAGCCATATAGCCAGGCCTGGCGGTACACACCTGTAATTCTAGCACTTGGGAGGCTGAGGCAGGAGGGTTGCTACAAGTTTGAGGCCAACCTGGGCCACACAGTGAGTTCAAGACCAGCCAGAGCTACATAGCAATAACCTGTCTCAAAAACAAACAAAAAATAAAATGGGCTACAGGCTGAAATATATCTGGCACAGTAAGGCCAAATTGGTGCAAAACCCAGAAACTGTACTTCTTGTTCTATTATGCCAGTTTTTCTCATGTGTCTTTCTAGTGGCCCAGCAGAGACCTTAACTGTTACTAAAATCTCTCCTGAGAAAGTAGGCAGTTCAGTTCCTGGAAGTACAGGCAGCCAGCAGAGTGAAAGAGGAAAAGGCCGGAGAGACAGACAGAGAAATAGACAGAGAGATGGAGAAAGAGAGAGAGAGAGAGGGAATGAAACGAAACTAAGCAGGCATACAGGGGGATCGGCGATGGGAGGGAAGAAATGACTGGATGGCAGCCTCACAGAGCTGCCCCTGTAATGAGCTTGGCAGGCTGCTTAGGGTCGACAGCTCAGGCTCCAAACTCAGCCTCCAACTTCCCATAGAACCGGGGAAGTGGTCCTCAGAGCCTTCAAAGGACAAAAAGGGGCAAACCTGAAGGGGTGGGCAGGTGTGGGGCCAGGGACGGACAGGTGCATGTGAGGAGCTGGGCTCCTTTAAAATCTCTGCTGTCTGCCAAGTCCACCCTGAGGGCAGCTGAGTACACACATTGAAATGAAAACACACTGAGATGAAAACAACTCAAAGCATCCTAGAGAAACAACTACTTCACTGGTGCTTTCTTGGAAAGAGAGGCAATCTAGGCACCTACCATTTCCTTCCAAATACCCCATCCCGAATCTGTTCCCCTTAGGTTTCCAAGCATATTCTCGCAAGTTGTCCCTGCCTGCCAGTAGCCTCCACTGTCCCTCAGTGATCCTGTTAGAAAGCTAAGAAGGTGGGCGTCTT
Organism: Dinomys branickii; assembly: GCA_004027595.1. Lineage (NCBI taxonomy): Eukaryota > Metazoa > Chordata > Mammalia > Rodentia > Dinomyidae > Dinomys > Dinomys branickii. The sequence goes on along the minus strand of PVLD010004690.1, from coordinate 7,781 downwards.
CAGTTCCAGTAAAGTCCACCACAGATTTCTGAAAGGAGGAACCTGAGCTCCCGGGATCAGAGCGCCACTGTTTGTTTTGTTTGTTGAAGCAGCGTCTTGTCATGTACTTTTGGCTGGCCTTGAGCTCACTATGTAAACCCGGCTGGCCTCGTGGCTATCCTGCATCCGCCTCCCAGGTGCTGGGATTACAGGCGTGTGCCACCACGCCGACCACAGCAGCATTTTCATCAACCAGGCTTCTGGGCAAGGAACTTTAAACATCTCCCGGAAGCAGAGCTCCACCACTCCCAAGAGCTAGGGCTTCCTTTACAGGTTTAAGTGGTCAAGGAAGAAGAAGGGCAATTCAAAGTCCAAGCTTCTGCTCCTAAGCGACTGTCCTCGCCGCCTCCACAACCTTCCCCGGGTCACGAACCGGGGCTATCTTCACTGATCATCCCTCCCCCGGCCTCGACGGCTCAGTGCCCCGCGCCCCCCTCCTCATTAGGACCTATACAGCCCTGGAATCCCAGACCCTGGGGTCCCGTCCCACTGGGATCCCCCACGTCAGGTCCAAAGGCGCCCTCTGTGCAGCGCCCTCCTCCTCAGACACCGGTTCCCCCGACTTTTGGGCCACCCGGACTTCCAATGTCCAGCCCCCACCTAGTTCCTAACTCACCGGCCCGGCCGCAGCAGCTGCCGCCGCCTCCCTGCGGAAACTCGCGGCTTCCCGGGAACCTGAGCCAGTGACAGCGGCATCACTTCCGCCCGGCGCCGCAGCCAATCAGCGGCCGGTTCTCGGCCCGACTGTCGGCCTGAACAACCCGCGCCCGGGGCCGCGTCCGCAGGCGGTCTCTGCCTACTGGGCCTGAGTACTGCCGGGCTTAGCTGCGGGGCTTCAGCGCCCCGAGTCCTCTGGGCATCTTCAACCGCGTCCCTCCCAGAGGGTTCTTCTCCTTCATGGCGTCTTCTGGAAAGGGAACCTCGGTCCTGACCTTTAAACGTACTTCGTTGCTCTTCTCCCCCTGACCGCCATGGGCCCGACTCTCCCTGTGACCCTCCCAGAGAGGCGCCTGCCTCCATCAGGTCACCTTTCTTCTCACGGTCAGACGTTCCTCTTCGCTGCGCTCCCGCAGAGGCCACTAGGATCTCAGGGGTCTCCCGCAGCAGCAGCCTCCAGCCCCCGGCCGCGCCGGTTCTCGCCGCCAGAGGGCGCTGTCGGGGGCGGCGCGGAGAGCCGCGGCCTCTCCTGTCGCCGGCCGAGCCTCGCCCCCTCCGCTCGTGCCGCCGGAAGTGGGAGGTGTCGCGCGCGGGTCGGCGCTCCTCCCCTCCCCCCGTGGCTCGACCGCCCCCTCCCCCAGCTCCGCCCGCTCAGGTGCGTCCCGTCCCTCCCCCGTTCCTGCCGGGGGCGCGGCGCGGGAGGTGTGTGCGGGCCGCGCGCAGCGCGGGGGCTTGCGGGGTCGCGATCTGTGGGCCAGGGGCGGGGGTCGTGGTGGGGGCGTGGAAGGGGCTTCGAGAACCGGCGCAGGGGGCCTGGCCTGGAAGTGGGACGAGGGCTAGCAGCGGGGTGCGGGGCCCAGGGGGAGGCGGGGAGGTGGCTCGGGTCGCGGCGAGCTGCCAAGTGTCGCTGTCCCCTGTGCGGGTGGCCGTGACCACCTGGCGTCGCGTCCCCTATTGTCCCCTAAGTCCGTCTGCCATTCCGGAGGATCCGTCGCCGCCTGCGTCGCCGCCGCGGTGGTGGATGCTCCCGGGTTGCGGGCTTCCCTTGGGCACACTCGAGCCCCCAGCCAGGTGTTCCTGTCCGCAGCGACCCCCACCCCGAATCCCTGCGCCCAGCTACGGAGTTGTGTGTATGACCCTTGTTCTGTGCTTTCGTTTATGGGGCACCGATGACCCCGACCCTGGCCTGTGTTGGAGGCGGACTGTTTGCCCTTGAGCAGTGATGGTGATAAGAGGTTCATTGTTGCCTAGGAGTGTTGTGTAGTGAAGGAAACCGAGGCAAGAGGCCGTGACTGAAGTGCTGACGCAGCCTGGTCAATGGTCTTTATTTGCTCTGCGCACTCTCTGTGCGCAGCGTACCCTTATGATGGTGCTGTCAGAATAAAAGCAGTGATGTAAACGGCCTCTGTTCGCTTCTCACCTCCAGATTTTTCTTTCTTGTAACCGTAAAAGGCCATGAGCTTGTCCTGCAGCAAAAAGGATGACCTTTTGATTTAAAAGAAACCAAAAGACAGTATTTTCCTAGGTTCCCTTGCTTAAATTACCTGTTTTTCAGCTTATCATTCTCATGCGAGAGTAACCAAGTCTCATTCTGGTGGTAATTTAGAAGCGTCATTTTGCCCAGGCTATTAGCTTCTCCCGTCTGTGGGGAGGGCACACAAAGAGGAAAAGGTACGTACTGGGGCTGCTCAGCATTGTGTTGCTTGCTCTTGCAGCCACCTCCATAAAACTTAAATTAACGGAGACTACTTTGAATATAACACCATACAATGACGTAGAAACGTACCATGTTTATACTAGGAGTAAAAATACACATTTTGAAATTAATAGTAGACAACGTAGGTATGTGAACTATTTGGAATGTTCTCCCAGATTATGATCTATTTTAAGTAACTATTTCTGCCAAAAGCAAAAACAAGCTTTGCACACACTCCGACGTATTTATATAAATACAGTGACTTTTGAGGATTGGTACCCACAGGGACCTATTGCATGCAGTGGTTCTTTTAATACTTTACTGCAGAATACTCTTTTTTGTTTGTTTGTTTCTCCTGGAGCCCAAGTTTTTCTTTTTGTCTCTTAGAACCTTGCTGCTGTGTGGACATTTTGAGGGAAAAAGATACACTTGATTTACATTTTTGAAACGTGCAGCCTGTATTTTGTTTCTGAATACACAGAGCGCCATGGCTGCGTCTGAGGTAGCTGATGTTGTGGCCAATCCTCCCAGTCCTCCGGAATCCTCTTCTACTTTATGTGCTTCCAAATCCGATGAAAGCCTCCCAGAAGGTCTAAGGTAATGTGTGGGTTCTTTAGGGGAGGATTCACTTGGGTAAAGGGCTGTGGAGGTGGGCCTCTGTGAACTGGTTTCTCCTCTTTTTGGCTCTGGCACTGCAGTAGATTAAGCTTTTCAAAGGTGGGGGGTGTTCTGTAGGTGTGCTGTGTTTGTTGAACAAATAGATCAGACTGGGGTTAACTCATGGAAAATGCAAGTGGTTCCTCACCCTGCCCTGCATAGATTGTGTATTCATGGTCATGTTTATATATTGTATTCACTTATACAATACTTGGTTATATAGACAGATGAGGATATAAACAGAGATATATCTGTGCATATGGAAAAATGCAGACATATGTGGATCTGTCCAGACAGCCTTGTTCATATGGTCTGCCCTTTGTCTCTACATTTTGCTCCCCATCCAAGCTCTTGAAGGCAGGAAATATAATTACCCAACTTGACTTCTTCTGGTAGCCAATATAGTGTTTTGTGCCCATGTTGACCTGAGCTGACTGGAGTGCTTGGGACCTATATAATACAGAATACTCTACTAACAAATGTACTAACACATTTAACCCTCATACCAAGCCCAGGAGGTAGGTGCTAATACTATACCCATTTACAGATGAGGAGACCGAGATGTAGAGAGGTTTGTGACTTGCCCAGACTTGTCAAGCTATGTTGCAGTCAGGGTGTCTGAGCCCAGAGTATTTAATAAATACTTGTTTGAAAGAAGAAGTGTTTGTCAGGGGTTGGGTAGTGGGGGAAGGTGAAATATAACTGTAAACTTGGATTTTTATTAATTTTACAGTAAACCATGTACTGCTAGTTATAATAATTGCAGCTGAGGGTTACTATTTACTGTATGCTGGGCACTGCTGAAACTCAGTAATCCTCAGGATAATCCTGTGGTAGTATCATTTCTATTTTATAGTGAAGTAATTTGATAGACTCAAACAGCTAGCAAATGGGAGTTAGGATCCAAAGCCAGGCACTGTATATACCCAGCTTTATAATTAAGTTATCCACCCTGTGTTCCACTTAACTCTCAGCAAAAAGGGAGTCAAGAGTATTTATAAAGCTGGGCGTGGTGGTGCATGCCTGTGATCCCAGCACTTGGGAGGCTGAGGCAGGAGGATTGCTGCGAGTTTGAGGCCAGCCTGGGCTACAAAGTGAGTTCAAGGCCAGTCTGCACTACATAGCAAGAACTTCCTCAAAAATAAAAATAAAAATAAAGTAAAATAAAAGAGTATTTAAAAAAGATTTCCATATCATGGATACACCTTCAGGTACTTCAATTTGAACAAATAACTATCGAAGAAAGAAAAATATGTTGCTTCAAGGCCTCAGTGGTAGTTTGGGATGTTTAAGGAGTCATTTGACAGAATCAGTCGTTTTAAAATGGGGAGGCAAAGAAATTTGTTTTTTTTTGGAGACAGGGTCTCACTACGTAGTTCAGGCAGGCCTTGAGTTTACCTTGTAGCCCAGGCTGGCCTCAAACTTGTGTCAATCCTCCTGCCTTTGCCTCCCAAGTGCTGGGATTACAGGTGTGCATCACCACACCTGGCCAAGAGAGGCAAAGAAATTTAACACAGATTTAATTCCTAGGGAAAAGACTTATAGCTGTGAATATTGAATGTCATTGTAAAATGTTCTAAAGATTTCTTTAAAAAACAGTACCTAGGGCCAGGGACATAGCTTAGTGGCTATGGCACTTGCTCCTGGCAAAGGCAAGGTCTTGAGTTTGACTCCTGGTACCAAAGCAAACAAACAAAAAAACCAACGAACAGTCCCTTGAGCTGAAGGTGCACACCTATGATCCTACAGCTCTGGAACATTGAGGTAGGAGAGCCACAAGTTCAGTCCCAGCCTGGGCAACTTAGCAAGACCCTGTCTCAAAATAAAAAGGAAGGCCAGGAATGTGGATCAGTGCAAAGGCCCTAGGTTCGATCTCCTGTACTGAAAAGAACAACAAACCACAGAAACAATATACTGGCTGCAGGCTTGACTGTAGCTCAAGGGAGAGGCTGTGCTTACTGTGTGTCAGGCCTTGGATTTGATCTCCAGCAAAGCGGAGTGGAGGTTGGGAGCAATGCATTATGTGTCTCTGACAAATGACAAAATAACTACAAATGTTAAACACAGGTATACTTGCTGTCTGTGATAAACTCTCTATTGAAAATTTTAGTTTAGGATTCAAAATTATACTTTAGACAATTGAGGTAATGCTGTGCTCTGGAAAACTTCAAAGAACCGAAGTGGTTCTGGTCAAAGCTCTGTTTAGTAAGTTTGAAGGAAGCTTACTTTGTGAGATAAAAACACTATTTCTGAGTTAATATTTCTTTTATGAGAACATATATAATAAATCAGTGTACATAACTAAATATTATAACAAGCACTATTGTATCTGTGTCCCCAAAGCTTACTCAGATTGGCTCAGAATTTCTTGTATCTTCAGGATCACTTAAGTTTGGGCACGTATTGTGGATTGTCTCCTCAAGCCAGCTTCTCACCTACAGGCTAGACCACCTGCGTGTGGAATAGAAACTAAGTTTTCTTTCACTCTGATAACCAGGAGGGTTTGCATAGTCTAGTTTTGTTTTTCAAGGTGATGTTGAGACTGTTGTCTTACTTGTCTCTCAGATTGGGTGAGACAGAAACTTTTTTTAGTGGTGGTGGTGGCGGTGCTCAGAGTCACACCCAGGGCCTTACACGTGGCTGGCAAGTGCATTACCACTAAGCGACTCCCCTAGCTCAGAAACTTTTTATCTTTTGTTTTTGATAGCCCCAAAGACCCTGCAGAGAAGCAGAAGAACTCGCCTCCGTCGAGTGTAAGTAGCCAAACGATAACAGAGGAGAGTAACAGAAATGTGCGTGTGGAACACCCAGAGCAGAGTCCTGGTTCATCGTCAGGTGACACTTCTGCAGCGCACCAGGAGGTTTTAGGAGAAAACTTGATAGCCACAGCCCTTTGTCTTTCTGGCAGTGGGTCTCAGTGTGATTTGAAGGACTTGGCCAGCACAGCAGGAGAGGAGGGGGACACGAGCCTCCAGGAGAGCCTCCGTCCAGTCACTCGGTCTCTTAAGGCAGGGTGCCATACACAGCAGCTTGCCTCCGGGAATTGCTCTGAAGAGAAATCCCCACAAGCCTCCAACCCAAAGGAAGGTAGCAGGGACACAGGCTTGGATTTCCGACCTGTGGTGCCTCCAGCAAATGGGGTTGAAGGAGTCAGAGTGGATCAGGATGATGATCAGGATAGCTCTTCCCTGAAGCTTTCTCAGAACATTGCTGTACAGGTCAAGTATCAAGTTTCTACTACTAAAATGGAATTTGGGGGGTTTTCTTAAGGGTAGGAGACATTTCTTCATATTTGGTGGAGAACGACGCTGTCTCAGTTTTGCCGTGTTCATGCAATGCCATGCGATGACTTCATTCTGCTGATCCATATATAAGAAAGCCAGTAGCCAGCATCTAATTTTATGGCAAATAAGGACTTTATGGCCTACATATAATTTTTTCTCTGAGTAATTGATGAATGCAGGTCATTAGCATTCATATTTCCATCTTTGTCCTTACAGGAGGAATCCTTCTTAATTCTCTGACCTACATCTTAAGAAGTACAGTGTATCCTGCCTTCTAGTGACTGGTGTGCTCTGTCGTAGGAGGAAGTATGGGCACAATAGGTTGTAGGGGGAAAAACTCTCATCTCAGATTTGAGGCTTTCTCTCAGACAAATGCTGGGTCTTGTTCAGGTTATTTTGTGGGATAAACAACAAATTCGATGTAGATATTTGTGTGCGTTTGCCAGAACTATGTTGCTTCTCTTGCTATGAAGCTGATAAGAAACAAAAAGCTTGAGTTGTGGTAGATCTCCAGGTAAAAGCACTAGAATAATTCTGCATCTTTTAAAATGACTATTAACAGTTCTGAATGTACTTGTTTCTTCCTTTATAGACTGACTTTAAGGCGGCAGATTTAGAGGTGAACACAGATCGAGACATTGAAAAGAATCTGGTAAGTATGTAATGTGGCCTTATTATATAAAGCTATAAAACAGAACTGCTAGAAGTGTATCATCTCAGTTGGAAACTAAGTTGCAGGTATCTACTGGCAACTGACCAGCTAACTTCTGCTTGATCACAGAGGCAAGAATCTTGCTACCAATTATTACATTTTTTTAACAGTAGCTTTTTTTTATCAGATCTTTTTCTGCGCTAAGGACAGAAACTGTAAGTTCTAAGTCTAGTTCTCTTGTGCTTTTTGGAGTAAATCTAATTCCTCTTTTGACTTACTAGCCCTGCATATATTTGAAGTTTTTTTGTTTTGTTTTTGGAATTGGGCTTTGAGTCTAAGACCTTTGCACTGACCTACATTCCATTCTTCTTTAAAAACAATTTTTCTTTTAGTCTCCTAAGTTGCTCCGGCTGGGTTTGGGCTTCTGATCCTCCTGCTTTAGGCTCCCAGAATGCTGGGATTACAGGTGTGCACCATCCTACACAGCTACGTGAAGTTTTTTTAATGCCCCTTAACTCCCGTCCAAACCTCTCCAGGTGAAACATGCCACATGGTTTAGCATTCTGTTTTTCATATGACATCTCTCTCACATCTTTTTTTTTTTTTTTAATTTTATTTTAAAGACAAAAGAATGGAGACATATGAACCAGAAAAGCTGTAAACAATACAGAAAATACAAAGTTATACAGAATATAGTAGGGAATTAGAACTGGATGTTGTATTACATAGTTATCTTCACATTAGTTAACACAAAAACATTAAAGGAAATACCAAATTATAGATAAGATAGTAGGGA